>DWGW01000743.1:0-13317 GCA_018247775.1 Udranomia orcinus
TATACATCACACTAATACAAACACTATGCATTTTCAAAATCTCCAAAACAGTATTATCTATACCCGCGGTCCGTATAAGGCGAATAAATCGGTTAACAATCTAGTTACATCTTAAGCTTTGAGACCTTGAAGGCAAGCTTGGATCTAGTCAATCTTACGGCAAAACACAAGCGCATGTGCCACGTCCTTAATGGGGATGTCGAATAGTCTGCGGCATGCGGCAAATGCCTAGCGGGGACCGGTGAAGGCAGCATTCCGCGCGGTCCGACGTACCGCGGACATCCAACGGGTCTTGGACCTTACAATGGCTCACATGCCTCCGCTAGATGATGGGAACGCTAACGCCATTATACCTACTGATCCTACTCTGTGATTTCCCACAGCTTAATGTCCTATCACGATGACATGAGACGCTCGATTATGAACGAAGCTAAATAAACGTGTGCTTTTCATTTTCGATGAAAGAAAAATGCTAAAATGTAAGAATGACATACAATACGAATTACGATTTCCTAAATATTAATAATTTCTGATTATTATTTTTAATAACAAAAAAGACAAGACATCTTAGAAGATAAATAAAAACAACCATACTAAAAAAAAATCCTAATTTTATGAAATCCTTATAGATTTATAGGTACTCAACATTTAGCAAGCTAATAAGTAAATCCTGTAGTGATAAAAGTTGATACGAAACATATCAAACGAGCCGGTCGAATGTTGACGAGTGTCTCTCCGCAGTGTGAGGTCACCGTAAACATCGAACAGTGACAATAATGAAACAGGTTGGGGCATCACGACGCGGTGACGAATGAGATGAGTCATTTTCGTTTATAGATCGACTGCCTGCCCGCGTGGTACGATGAAAAAAGCCTCGCGCGGAACAGCATCCAGTCGTGATATATGACGTTGAAGTGCCAATCTGGACAAGTGTCAGATATTTCTTGGCTGCATTTTTCGAGAAATTGAATAGTGCCAGATCTAGCAGTCCTATCAGAATTTTACGAGGAATGGACATTTATGATACGATTTTTAGCTTTAAGCTCAATTTCGCATGTTTACTTATCTTTTGCTTTTCGTATTCTTGAAAGCAAAATTTTATTTTGCCAATGAGAAAGCACTTCTCTGTCTATATGTATCGTACGACGTGTATACTACAATAAATATATTTTTTGAACAGATACTGAACTGGAAGTTAAAAATAATTTTGTTATTGATTTAATCGCAAAGGGTCATCATGATTGTGGAACTTCAAACGCGCGCGGAAGTTTAATAAACACGTAATTTCTGAAATAGATTTGTTGTATATAGTACGTTCATTCTTTTCTTAGATACCCAACTCTCCTTGACACGATTCGGAACATCGATAAAGCAGATGTCTAATCTGTAAGTACTAAAAATAGATCGAAACAAAACAAGCTATACAAAATTTTGCTTAACAAGGAAGATATTATAAGGAAGGTATTCTTGTTTTCTAAGCTATGAAACTTGGTGAAAGGAAAATGGTGCTTTGCAAAAATTAGCACAAATCATGTTAGAGAATAAAGCAATCCTTCACCCTTGACGTGTAATTTAGAGATCGGAACATAATATAGAATCGTTATTTAGTCGTGTCAAACTATAGGAATATATTTCCACATACGCCATATGGGGCATGTCACGTTGTAGAAAATATAGACAATTGCAATCCTAAACTTCAAACAATTAGAACCAATTTACTTCATATTGTAAAAAGTCCCCTTGAAAAATAAAATAATCTCGTTGTCAAAAAATAGTCCGCTTTTAAATTAAAAACATCGTTTTTTTAACGAATAGGTATAAATTATATAATAAAATAATTACTAAATGATACTAAATGAATCATGAGCACAAATGAAATATGACCCTTAGTTAAAAATTTGCTGAGGTCGTTAAATATAAAATTCTTTGTCGTTATTCTTATGTGCACATAGCATGCTTTATATTCTAAGCACATAGCAAATGTTCTAACAACGACGAAGTGTTCGAGTATTTAATAAATCAATATTTACAAACACGTCGAGCCGCATTTGTTGCTGTCGTCGGTCGTGTAAGTTCAATAAGGTGTGCGTCTGAGCTAAATATTTAGCGACCGCTTTCTATAACATCTAATACATCGTTGCATAAGTCAGATTACATCTCGATCGATTATGGTAATAAACTATGACGTAATACGGTTCGTATAGATTTTTTAACGGCAACACAAGTGCGAGACAACTCTCGATTCGGACCGATTCATTCACAACTAGAGTTGCCAACCGTCCCGCGCGAGACGAGACGTCCCGTTTCTACAGCCTGAGCACAGCACGTCCCGAGATGAGACAGCTAAAGGGAAAAAAATGCGGTCAAACACTAGTTTCTTCGTAATAAAAATATAAACCACCAGAAAATACATTCAAATGCAGTATTAGTGCTTAGAAAAGTTCAGATGCACCAAATCGTAGGAGCTCCAAATCATACCTCCAAGCACAAAAGCTAATTGTCTTGGGATTTGGCACGCTAAACTGAGCCAAGTCACTTATGTATAATAACTAAGTCGATTATGACTTATTTACTGATGGGTGTTAAATTTCTAAAAAAAAACCATAAAAAATATTACAACCGTAAGCATTTCTAGCATTTTTGGCCAAGCCCCGACTACATAGCCCAGGTATCCTGCGTATTCGAGTACAAGAATTGGCTACTCCATTCACAACCGATTCGACGTCTGGTAAGGCGGACGGTGTGTTGAGTGATTGTTATCAATATGCTCATTTGAATAATGTTGTTGTGGATGGTAAAACATCTCATACAATTATGGTTAGGTGCTTGGTTAGGTGGTACACTTTCACTGTTTTTCGGAACGGATAAAACAATGAGTGACAGTGTTACAAATTGTTTGTTACAGTTAATATTATGGTCTGTGTATGGAATTTAAATAATAACTTTTTTTTGTTGCAAAACCGGATATCTATACAGATAAACAAAATTGGAGTATCTGTATGTAATATAAAAATACCATACCAGTTTTTACAAAATGCGAATGTATGTACGGTATAAATACCAAAATATTTTTATTAATATAGCTGATGTAATAAGGAGTAACTTGGTTTATTTTAGAAACGAAAAAAAAAACGCCGTAATAGGATAGATAGGATAGAATAGATAAATATTTGTATGATAGTAATCAATGCCACTAGGCTCATTCCTAGTTAGTTAGTAACTACTGTCAGTATAAAACCATTTAGTTTCTTGTAGTAAAACAAACGAGGGTAATATCCACGCCTTAAGCGGTCAGTGCTGACATGACCCTCGTGAGATCTCCAACACAGTATAGCTGGAAAATGGGAAGGCCGGAGGAAAGAAAGATCTATTAGGGGATCATCCATAAATGACGTCACACGTTAGGTTGGAGTGAGGGGTCGAAAAAGTGCGACATTGTGTGACAAGGGGTTCTAAATAGCGTGACGTCACATTCCAAAAAAAATTGTACTTAGAAAAATCCATAAAATACGCTTTAAGAACAACAGAAATGGGAAGGACGTACGAAAGAAAGACCTATTAGGGGATCATCCATGAATGACGTCTCACGTTAGGTTGGAGGGAGAGGGTCGAAAAAGTGCGACATTGTGTGACAAGGGGTTTCAAATCTCGTGACGTCACAATCGAAAATTGTACCTAGAAAAATCCAAAAAATACGCTCTAAGAATGACACGACTGAAGGGAGAGGTAAAAAAATCGATAGAAGTTCGTGTGACGTCATTTATGGATTGGCCCCTCATTGTCTCTAATTTGAGGTAGCACGAAAGCAAGTATTCCCCAGGATGGTAAGCTGCCTATAGACATCTAAAATGTATTAAGACAGGATGAAAGCACCAGAAGCTTATTTATTTATTAACATTTTATGGACTTCATCAAAGGTTGCAAGAGAGGGAGAGGGTGTTTCAAGTCAAGGGTCTGTACTTAGTCTGAAACGAGCATAGCTCATTTATTTCACATAATAACTGTATATAAAACAACGAAATGATCAAGCACCAAGTATAGTGCGGTCCAGTATTATGTTAACGGCTATCGCAAATAATGGTTACCACAAAAACCCCGTAAGCAGCAATCAACATAAGGAAGTAGACTCGATCAATCCCATCTAACAAATCTATGTATAATATTACAGACTACATTTACCTTTATAACATACGAAGAGCAGTACCGATTTTAATATGTTTTTGGATTCGAATAGCTGAATAAACCCTAATATTAGTAAAAGATCACGAAAAAAAAATTAAGTCCAGACAGGGACAAGAACAAGGGCGGGGGCGGGGACAGAAACACAGACGGGGACACGATCAGGGACAGAGAAATGATTCTAATGAGGCGCAGAATACGCCAGGGTAATATTATGTATAACTAATCCATGAAGCGGCTTCGTTGGCGTTCAATCGCCGGCAAAGCCACGGTCTACGGTATTTACAAAACGTGTTTGACTAAACTCTATGACTTCCATGCGCGCGTGCTCTACGCACATGTTAATAATATATCCAAGATTTATTTCCCATACAAATTTGAAATACTACTTGTTGTATGCAATTTGAGATTATCACCCATCAACCGCAGCAAGATCAAGCTTATTTCACTTAATAAGCACTAAAAGAAGCGACTTCAAGATGGCTACTCTTAGGAATTGGGACTATCGTGATACGGCGAAAAAAAATTCAGTGATCGTTATTTTAATCAACGAAAGCGTTCAATGACCTCGATTCGTAATGCGGCAGATTCAACGGAATGCGGAATGGTCCAGTATCACCGAAATTGGCAAACGCAAGGGAGATTGCAACGATAGCTCAATAGCATGAGTTTCGACTGCTGTTCTCGGTTCGATTTCGGTACATTGTGTATTTGTTTTACGAGTAAGTTTAACGAATCTAACCTAACCTCCGATTATCTAGCATATCGTGTATTAAAAATAATCGCTTGCTTTACCCAATGGTGACGGTAAACAATGCATTCTCCTCCTCCTAAAAAGATTCCAAACTTCATCAAATCGCGTGAGCCCTACTATCGCTTGTCTCTTTCTTATGATCAGAGAGGCAGAAACATGAACAGGAGAACAATAATTGTTTGTTTCTACCCTCAACGTAAACATAAGTAGAATAATTTTTCTAGCGTTCTTAGCGTTAATTGCGTTCTCCTACAAGAAAACCAATTTCAGTCTAACCCTCTTTAATCTTTTATGTCTCAGAGTTGGACACGGGTCACTTAATTGCGGGGATTGGACTAGAACATGCATAGAGAAACAAAGAGGCTCAAATTCGGTTCTAACACAGCTTATAATGTTAAAATAATGTGACAATCACATGCATTGCATTTTCGACCGGCACGACACGACACACATGACGCAACCAATGGCCTTACGTACGAAGGATACTGTCGTTCGGGTGCGCCGTTTTTATTAAGAACATAATCGCATTTCTCTAATCAGCTTACATAAGAGCACATTTCGTTTGGGCATGTAAGGACGCACTTGCTTCACAGAGGCGTGCGAAAAGCGGGGTCATATCTTTGTTTAGACATTAAGTGCGGAGAATGGGTCGCGGTTTTCCTTTCACTTCGACCGAAGCCAGTTTGAAGAATATATCGAAGAACGACAGGGCATTACGGGTCACGACTCACGACACTGCGGTGTGGGAAAAGATAAAACTGCGGGGTTATTGATCACTAATCTTAACAGTTATTGTAAATAATACGATAAATCGCAAAAACAACTGCAGTAGGAGCGCTGTAATGGGTTCGTTGTACTATCGTATGGTTGTCTAGACAAAGTTGCATTGGCGACTTCTTATAACATTGCTGCACCGTTGTTTTTGCAATAACTTGACAAGTTATATTTCCTTTCCGCTAAGACCATTTTTATCTCGTAAGAAAGTTGTCTCGTCAGCCTCGGGGTCTCGTGAGTCTAACCCAAATATGGTAAATCCAATTATTGTCTGTCTATAAAAAAAAAACACATTATTTATTAATCACGCGATGAGGATCTGGCCGAGATACCCCGTGGCACAATACGGCGCCGATATCAATTTACTGATAAACAGTTTCTTTGGAAATAGCAATCAGTGTCAATGGTAGATTGGTTGCCCTGTATTGCACCTCCGATACGGGCGTAATGATGATGAGATTTCTAAGTTCATAAAGAAAGTTGTACAGCGGTACCAGCGGAGGAAGGCGCCGACAGCGGGGTCAACGACATGACGGTACAAGAACACTGTTACTTTCAAAGGTCGAGCGGCGTACAGGGCGGCCAGCTTTGGCCAAATGTCTGCGAAACCGTATCCGCGGAAACGGTTGCGTAAAATCGGATCGAGTATTAGTGCCGGCGCTTGTCAAGCTACAATACCCGTTCTAGGCTATGGGAAACGCGAAAAGATAATACTAGACAGCTGCCAGCACGCGGAAGGAAGTCAATCGTTAAAATGCGCTTACACAAACATAACTGGATTCGTTGGGCAATTAAAATCGTCCAACTTAGGTAACCGACGTGTTAAGCGCTGCGTAATTCTTCTTAGTCAAATATGAATTAAAAGTGTTATCGTTTTGTTTTTTTTTTGCATGTAGATTGCTACTATTTCAACAGAGAACGCATAAAATATACACTGAATAGATAGATAAGTCTTAACTTTGCATTGTACGGGTATATGATTAAACAATGCATCTTTAACTAGTGCTCTGTCAGTTTGTGCGAGGCGATCTATAGAACGGTTTAAAAGTAAAAACGTAGTAAACAAATAAGAAAATATATGAAGTCCTCTGAGAATAGCATGCCCATAAATAAATAATTTTGGCAGAAAGTCACATAAAATAGTAGTAATAGAGATAGTAAAGGACTTTGTGACAAAGTAAAACTAACAATGATTTGATATTAAGAGACAACATATTATCGAATTGCTTTATCAAAGACTTGTTATCAGTGATACAGTTATTAGTTTACGTAATTAAAATTTGACCAACAAATTCCTATTAATACAATATATAACATTGTACGGTTGTATGTATGCTTATATTGTGCAATTACGTAAACCCATAATAAAACTGTCCTGCATACGCAATTTGATAACATTATTTCTATCTCGTTATATTCTGGTATAAACCGTTGTACTCGTTAATCAGGGATTAATGATTAACAGAAGTCATTTAAGTCAGAATTAATTTCCATACGACTGTTTGACCAAATAACAATTTACAAAATTCACAATTCTCATCGAAATAGCGCGGCGGAGTATATATCCTTGAATTAGGGTTTCCGCAGATCTGAGGTGAAAATCGCCTAACACTATCTTATATTGATATTCCGAGGAAAAATTTTGTAATACGTAAAAATTAATTATTTACTTAAAAATAAATTCATTATTTGTTTCCGACATACGATTTAATTTGACATATAAATTAAAGTGCTACTTTAGGCATCCAAATACGTTGTTGTTTCTTCCGTAAAAATTGAATTGAACGAATCCCGGATTATTTGTCGGAGGCATATGGCGTAGGCGGAATGGACTTAATTTAGGATCCAATTTTAATTTTAAAGTCTTCAATAGAGTTGCAAGCAATCTGGTGACGGCAGAACATCTCGTGGTTCGTCTTTGGATGCGGTGTTCGGGTCTGAAGGATGGGATTAGGGAGACACTATACAGAGACATTCCAACTTAGTTCTCAGGGATCCACAGGGACGCATCTATGGTCGATCTACGAAGGACCTAGGATGCCGTGTTCGGGTCTAAAGGATAGGATTAGGGAGACACTATACAGAGACTTCCAACTTAGTTCTCAGGGATCCACAGGAACGCATCTATGGTCGATCTACGAAGGCTCTAGGATGCCGTGTTCGGGTCTAAAGGATGGGATTAGGGAGACACTATACAGAAGCATTCCAATTTAGTTCTCAGGGATCCACAGGAACGCATCTATGGTCCATCTACGAAGGACCTAGGATGCCGTGTTCGGGTTTGAAGGGTGGGATTAGGGAGACACACTTAACAGAGGCATTCCATCTTAGTCCTCAGAGTAGCAACGCATCTGTGGTCGATCTACGAAGGACCTTCTCCTGTCCTTCTGTCTAGTTTGATTACCGATGTCTATGAGCAGCAGTAAGCGCTTACCAACTGCTTGCTCGTTTGCTTCCTCAATGTTATAGAACAAATGTATGATCCTTGTTTATGTTAGTCTTGAGACAGGTCGTGATATGATGTATGATGAGTACGACAATACTGACATCATATCACGACGTTATATGTAATCGTTACGGTATATTCCCGTTGTCGCTGGTCTTTGTTCCCGACGAGGGGAACACAAATGTATAGTACACGATTGTTAAGCTATTCTTTTGAATGTAGAATGGTAACAGAGTAGGAAACAAGCCAGCTTTAATATTTCATGCCATACAAGGTGTGATCCCGTAGTCCGTAGTAGTTGCGGTAATTGTAGTAGTAGTAGGGGTAGTAGTTGCGGGACTTATAGAATAATGCCACGGTAAATCCTCCTGTCGTAAGAGGCGACAAAAAGGGGTTAACCAAAGATGTGATGGTTCATGTTCGATGGAAATTATGGAGACCCGACGCAGTTTGAGAACGCTATATCTACTTCCTCTATCATTAGATATGACATTAAAAATCTTCATCATCGAATCAGCGAATCATTGTGGTACAACAAGAGTTACAAGTTTCCGAAGCCAAGAAATTGCAAATAATGCCACGATCCAATACAAGAAAGTAAAGTTCTATTTAAAATCTAAAGTTCAGTTTCTACTTTGTAGTCCTTATGATCCTTTAACGTCTGTCGGCATCCGAAACTCCAACGCAAAGATAAAATACGCGTTGAAATGATAACCTCCTTCTTTTTTTGAAGTCTGTTAAAAATCAAGAAACCGGATCAAAATATAACATGTCTACGATGCGGCAAAGACGTTAAATCCGAATAAATTATACCTGATTTCGACTGGCATTGCACTGCACCGGTGCATTTCGACGACAAAGTATCAATTTCTCCTATCTTAAAAATCGTAACATTACATGAAACGTTGAAAACGTCTCTATATTATCATCTTTTTCAACAGATTACTTATTATAATATAATGATCAAATATTATATTTAAATTATCTCAGAAGATTTCACCTGTAGGTAGGTACATGCGAAAGAGCGGTCTACGTCTATTGGTTATAAAAATGAAAAATCTGTAAAAAACTAAGTTAGGGACGTATTGATACTTCATCGTCGATTTGACAAAAGGTTGGTGACGTAACGTTACATGAAAACCAGATGTGACAGGCACGCCAGCGTCTGGACGCAGGGGAATGTTGACGCAGGTGCTGAGAACCGGCTGGGGAAGGCGGGCGGCGGGCACGCGAGACTTTCATTTTTACTTTTCAAATCGGTTTAAAAAAAATCTCCACTTGTAATCCGATGAAGTTATGCAACGGACACACATAGTTGTTGCGTTATGACCATAAATAAACAGGTCAATTAATATCATCGACTTTTATTAAACTCGATAGATGCTAACTGGCGAGTGTTATGTGTGATGTTTGTTGCGAACGAACATTGTTTTCTTTAAAAAATATTTTGTATTGTCGCGTTAGTTTCTAGTTTTTATAATTCTCCCAAGAATGGCATGGCGTGAGTAAGATTAGCACCCAGAAGTACAGGAACTAATACGCAATATATCACATATTCCAAAACATGTAGAACGTATCGAATCCAAACAATTGTCTGGAAACCCGTGCTTTAAGTATTTGCTTAATATTTTAGAAATTCCTTCTCCATAGTTAAAAAAAAAACAAGAAGGAAAACGGTCTTGCGAGCGCGTGTTTTCATTGGAAAGTAAAACACAAGCCATTCGTGCTCTTATAGTAAAATCGAAGTAAAGTTCAGCTAAGAATTTCAGAAGATTTAATTATAATGATTACATAGAAGAAACTACAATAATATAAACGAAGGTCCATCAGAATACTGAGGTAGTGATAGAACCAAGGTTAAGTTTATTTCCTTCAAAATACTGTGGTACACAATTCCTAGCTGTCGTGCACTCTTGAAATAACAGCCTAAAGGTAAAGTTGCAAACAATTCGCTATGTCGTTGCAACAAGTACGGTTTGCACAAATACAATGAAGGAAGCGTTATCTACGTCCCGTTACCACCCAATTCTCACTACAGCGACGCTACTAACTGTGATCTAGTACGAACTAGAAGTTTAACCTAAGAAGTGTAACCTATTATGTGACAATAGCCCAATGATAACTGTGTGGGACTTAATCAAGAATCAAATTGTGTGATTCATTACATATTAATAATAAGGCATGATAAGGCATACTGAATGACACCAATGTTATGTTCTCGTATCCAGGTAAGCCAAGCTCACAACCAAATAGGATTATACTTCCACAAGCAACTCACAATCCTCCGGTACAACCCCAGCTTGTAGACGGATACAACTGTCAATGTCAGTGGCGCTACCGTTGACAGTTAACGTTTATTAAACACCACAACCTATATCGCACCTTTAGGATGAAAACGACGCATCAAAAGAATCGATTTTTAAATTATGGTCTTAAAAAGACTTTATACGAACATATCTACCGTTCCAGCCTGAATGTGGCGTTTTATTTTTTACGGAACGATAGATATGATCGTAAAGACTATACTATTTTACGATCGTAACTCAAAAATCCTTTTTTTAATATGACGTTTTCGTCCTAAAGATGCGATGTACCACGTAATTCTTATCAAACAGTGAGGATACCACACATGTTGTATAATAAATCTTATTGAATCATAAGTAGCGCACAATTAGATATTGGACTATTCGTTTTATTATTTTACAAGTCGTTAAACGAAAATATGTTGGACGATCAAATTAGACAGCGGTTACCATCCCCTTTTTACGATCCATAACTATGCCAACGTGTTTCTGTTTTCTGATCTCTCTAACATACATACGAATTTTGTGTTTTTTCAAAAATTATTTATTTATTCATGAATATCTATTTTGTCCCCTTCAAAGTAATCCCCACCAGATATTATACACTTGTGCCAACGTTTTTTCCAATCCTCGAAGCACTTCAAAAAATCATTTTTTGTGATCTTGTTCAGCTCCTCCTTCGATGCCGTCTTTATCTCCTCAATCGTAGCGTAGCGTCGTCCTTTCATGGGCCTCTTCAGTTTCGGGAACAAGAAAAAGTCACAGGGGGCCAGATCTGGGGAATACGGTGGCTGCGGCATTATTAGTGTGTTGTTTTTGGCCAAAAATTCGCGCACAAGCAACGATGTGTGAGCAGGGGCGTTATCATGGTGCAAAAGCCAATTTTTGTTCTTCCACAAATCCGGGCGTTTCTGGCGGATTGCTTCGCGCAATTTGCGCATAACTTGCAGGTAATATTCCTTATTGACCGTTCTACCCTGTGGCAAGAACTCATGATGCACCACGCCCCTGCAATCGAAAAAAACTGTAAGCAAAACCTTCACATTTGACCGAACTTGGCGCGCTTTTTTCGGTCTTGGCTCGTGCGGCAGCTTCCATTGGGATGATTGAGCTTTGGTTTCCACGTCATAACCATAAACCCATGATTCGTCACCAGTTATGACCCTCTGGAGCAAATTTGGGTCGTCGCGGACAGAGTCCAACATCTCCTGAGCAATGTTAATGCGATGCTGTTTTTGGTCGAAATTGAGCAATTTTGGTACGAATTTCGCGGCGACCCGTGTCATGCCCAAATCATTGGTAAAAATCGAATGGCACGAGCCAATCGATATGTTTAGGTCCTCAGCCACTTCTCTAACGGTAATTCGACGATTGACCAATACTATTTTCTTCACTTCATCAATGTTTTCGTCTGTTGTTGACGTGCTCGGGCGTCCAGGACGTCTACAAGACCTCTTTTAGCTAGATGAGGTTAGTAAGGTTAGAAGTAGTAGAAGTCTGTAACAAATTCGCGCTTTTAGGAACTCGTTTCAATCTGGACTTGGCGATAGGACCACGTTTCTTAGATGTATAGATATGAATTGGTAAGCTAGCAAGGACGGTGTCCTGAGTGTAACGAGCTGCTGTCTTTTGACGGCTAGCAAGTGGGTTTCTGACAAAGACCTGTTGTTCGGGTGCATATTCTATCTCTGGTTCCCGAGTTTTATTTCTATTATCGATGATGTTAGTACGGTTAGCAAGAGAGGATTCATTAATGATGTCATATACCGTTTTCATCTGTTCTTTATGATTCTGACTATACTGCTGTAACAGGGTTTGAGTTAAGTCGATGTCGAGACAGTCTCGTGGGTCAAAGTGTCCGGTTAGTAAGTCAAAGGGTCTACATTTAGTAAAGCTATGGATAGAGCTATTATAAGCGATTATAGCGTACGGGACAAGAGTAACAGTGGGCTGGTCCTTATGCTGTAATTTTAAGATTGAGGTGCTCTAAGAGTGTAGTGAAATCGTTCAATGTTACCGTTATCGTTAGGAGAATGAGCTAATATTCTATGGTGGTTAATTTTGTGTAAGCGAGTAAATTCAAGAAATATTTGATTAGTGAACTCAGTTCTGTTATCCGTAATCAAAGTTAATGGTACACCAAAGTGAGTACAGAATGTTAATAGTGCCTGTAATATACTAATAGCCGCTCCGTCGCGTAGTGGGTAAGCCTGACCATACTTAGTGAACACATCTATGAACGTAATGTACTTTTCTCGCTAAACTGTGAAGCGAGAGAATGCAAGCAAGAATGTTGAACGTTGTCTTGCGTCCAAACTTTATTGTAGAATATCTACTATTTGTTTATCTACAGCATTTAATTTTTGTTTTTTCCTTGACCCTTCAATTTGTTCTTTTGGCGGTGGCATCAAGTCTTCATTATCTGGGTTGTTTACATTGGAATTAGTTACTGCAGAAGTTTCATAATTGTTCTCTGTGTCCCTATTTATTATTGAACTCTCAAGAAATTTTAATTTCTCAAAGTATACATACGGTGTATGTTTGGAAGAGCAATTTTCTTGCCACTTTTGTTGAATCTGCAGTTCCATTTCTCTTAACCCTTTCAGACCCGAATAATTTTTTTGTGTCCATTGAATCTAAAAAAAAATTGTAGCTAGAGTAGAATAAAAATACTAAGGAAAAATTTATGAAAAAAAACCTGGTTGTCAGGTTTTTCAGAAAAAATAGTTTTTCTTTTTGTGTACAAATGTGCACATCCGTCTTACGTAATGCTCAGACTACTGTTTAAGAGGTTTCATTGGAATTATAAAAAGTTTAATTTATCAATGTTTTTATTAGGAAATATAAAATTAACAAAACTT
>DWGW01000744.1:0-13315 GCA_018247775.1 Udranomia orcinus
GCGATACGAAGTGCGCCTGGTCAGCTAGTATAGGTATATTATAAGCTAAAGACAATATTATATTCCTGAGACGCGGTGCTAGGCCCTGAGGAATAATTGCCCTTGCAAAATCCTTTCTTATTATTTCATTTTGCTGGTGTTGTACGAACTACTACCATAACTAAAGCGCCGATATATCAGTAGTAAAACAATGAATACATCCAGATAAAACATATAAAACAATATACAGAAGTATTTACATTATCAGATGGCTTGTTTATGGATTATCTATTAAAATTTCATTAAATCTAAATACAATTTATCCTATTTCTCCCTATCTTGAATAAAGATACATAAATGGTTGATAACAATTAATTAATTTGATTTAGGCTCACGTTACACAATAGATATTCTGATTATAATTAAATCCAAACGCACGCATAATCATTATCGCAGATACAACTGTTGGCCAAACAGGATTTAAAATTAATGGCATCTATTTCTCAGTACATTTAATTGCTCTATCAATTAGATCTAATGCAGAGATTACTCTCAATAAATCCTAATGGTGCCGATTAATTATATCAAAATTAAAATATTGATACACGTGATAACGACCGTTGATATGATATTTTGATTGCCTGACAAATTGAAATCGCTTTTTGTTTTCAATTTGTCAGGCAATCAAAATATCATATCAACGGTTATTTTATAGACTCACATGTCAAAGACGTGTAACCAATGTAGAATTAAATATACACTCGTAATTACAGCGTAAAGCGCTAAATTCCTCTGAATCGTTGTTTTACGCTTCCATAGTCTATAAGAACAACAATAATATGCTAAAGAATTAAAACAAGACGCACGCGAAAACAGAGACACACTTGTGGCGCCTTTTACAGGATCCTAGAGTCGTAGATATAGAGTGACCTAAATGTATATACAACATACGCTATTATAAGTAAGATAATGAGATTAATCGTATTCGCATCAAATCAATTGTCCTTTCTAAAAGTATTCACTCTCTCATATGTGTATGCGCAGAAGGAATCTTTATTTCAACAGTAACAATAGGTACACACATATTGTATGGAACAAAAAGTAATTGGAATAGAAGAAAAATAGCATTGGCTGAAATTATTCCAATACATTTTTGCATTGATAGTTTATGTCGTTTTAATTTTATATCAATCTTGGCATACATTTATTTACAGGATACGACGGTTGTAATTCAGTTAAGCAAACAAAACGCCGGATTAGTCATATACCGTATTGTTCGGAGCTGTCGGTCTTTGAGCTTTATCTTAATTGACTACCATTTGATTTAGTAGTTCAACCGCCACCAACCTGAGCCGTTACCTTCGAAAACGTCTGAACGCCTTATTAACCTAAAAATAGAAACCAGAATCGCGTGCTAATCATTATCACAGTTGTAAAGCACACGCGGCGTTGAAACAATATAAACAAATTTAATATTTCGGCAGCGACAAGGCCTTTATTGTGTTATTAATCTTATGCACAAGTTCGTATACAGCAACTTTGTAGATCCGACCGTATTAATAAGTTGGTTGTGTTAAATTGCGCGAGCGCCGCCTTGGGGGACGGACCATGACATGTGACTATTTCATGTATAACATGTCTAGTGAGAAAGTAACAAGGATGTAAGATTGTTATCGCGCCTAAGGGAATTCGATTCAAGTACGGGAGGGCATTGAGTAACGTGTCGAGAACTCGGCAATTCCTTGATCGTTATCTGTAATTATAGGTTTTTGGTAATTAAATCGCTTCGGAATGTGATTAATAGTGTATCGAAACCCCAATTTAGTAGATACTATAGTGTTATGTAGACTGATATTTATTTACGCAGCGTTTTGTTAAGACACGGTGATATATTGCTGACGGGTGGCGCAAGGGGGCGACAATAACTCAATTGCTTTCACCTTAACCACAGATTTGAGTTTTACTAAACATTGGTATTAAATACTTGTTCATACTACTACTGAGAACGACGTAATTTCGATTTAGTACTTATATCAAGTCCGGTTATATTGCAACGTATAAAAGGAATAAAAATAGTTACTTAGTTAATTTTTTGATGATCATTTTTTTCATTTTTGTATAAATATATGTAAATGTGTGCCAACATCAAGTATTGCTTTCTACAGAATAAAACTTGTGTTTGGCGGTTGCGTGATGATAAGAAGAATACCTTTGGATGTAACAGAACTTAGAAGATGATGCCACATATATAGATTTACAGTACTATACGGGTTTCCTAGCAAACATTTCTAGAGGTTTGGTTGACGATGACAATTTTTTTTAATCCATAATTATATCTACTTAGTAGGTACACTTGTTTTATATCTATTCTAACATAAAAATATATTCTCCACTCAAAACCACGACTATCTGACATTGTATGCACACGTTCAATAAAGATGAACGTCACTCCAGGACCACTACTCATCTCAACGTGTTTCACGCGAACAGGACACGGTGGATTCATTAATCATGTACAGGATAGTTAGTGTTAATCAAATTAAATGGTTCGTTAAGATGCGAGATAGAGTAATCGAGTGTGCGCGTGCCGCCGGCGTTTGTTTTGAGCGGTGACAGCCGAGAGTGGCTTGAAATTGTTACCCGTCTAAAGAATCTTGACTGTTCATCGCCGATCTTTATGCATTATGCATACAATTAGATATGTATACGTTCCCTTCTGTGGCTTGATGAGCTGCACTTGATAGCTCGGAGTATGTTGCTTCCTATTGAGATTCTAAGTTCTAAATGTAAGCAATTGACTGAGGGTTCGCTTGATTGTAATGTATGTTAAGAAAAGTATTCTTAGCTAAGAAATTGTTTTCAAGACAATTGGCATACAAATTCGACAATTTTGTTACAACAATAACAATGTTAAACATATGTTATAGAACTAGCCATCACGTAAAAAGTGCATCTTTTATTACCACGAAATATTCGTGATGTAATAAATAATGAATACTAAAATATGTTGATACGATGTCATGGAAACTTTGATTAAGTTACGCATTTTTTGGACATTTTATATTTCATGTTATGCATATTTAAAATTTTTAATATTTATTGAAAATTATCTATAGCGGTTAGACGTTAGGTAGGTACTGAGCCGAGGTTTAGAATCTGGGTACTAAATAAGATACTGGTACGCTGATAGTTATGGTCGTAGAAATTGTATCGTAAGCAAGCAATTAGACGGCTAAGCAGCGCGTAACTCATAACTGGAGTAGTTTATTAATCCAGGGGTCCAGTCGTTAGCGGTTACCGCTAACGTTGTTGTCGTTTCAATTATTTATCTATCAATAACTATTATAATATAGACAACTGCAGGTTTAGGCGCGGAACAAGAAATATAAGAGTGTTTGTCAGTATGGCATTATCCACATAGTATCAAAAATTGTTTGGATTCATCTTTTTAACATAGCTACAGTGCATGCATGTTTTAACAAATTGGCGTTTTTTTCTGTTTTATAACAGAGGGAATGAGAGTAAAATTACTTATCTATACCTTCACCACTTTAAACGGGACTTATAAAAACGCGAATTAAGGTGATAATGAAGAAAGTTGTAGTAGAGGTGGTAATTCACGCTAACGGTACTTAACGCTTTTTCCTTTTGCATCCGCTTTATGCTATTCGCGAACAATTATTCCAGCTTAATTTTTTTCTATATTACAAGAGTAACAATAATGAAGGGCAAATGACATTCAGTAAGCCCCGCTGCACCCATTAACCACACCTTCAACTGAAACACAAAAACACCGTAACAGTGGTCCGAGGGCGCTGGTACTGCCACGGTCGAACCACTCAGACGGTACCCCCATAAATATACATAAACACCATTAATCTAGTCCATTACAAATTGGCGAGTCATTACGTTTTAATTTTTGACACTTATTCCCGTCGGCCGTCGTGCTCCGCGCGGTCCTTCTGGCAGAGGTACAAAAGGTGCTATTTTTCACTCGGAGATAACGTCCAAAGTACGACAGCTGAGCTAAGGGGCTGTCCTATTAGACTTTCGTTCGTTCTGTGCCTAGACCACCATGGGAGAGGGTTTTGTTACATTGATATGTCATGTTCTGCGCTCGGACATTTGTAAGTGTTCTAAATGCAACGATTACGCCCCGACAGCGTTGTACGGCCACGTAGGTACTCGTGAAGCAACGTTCTGCGCGATTGTGTGCGAGTAACACATTATTTGTAAAGCATTTACCGAGATAAACGCTTTTAATTCTTGTGTTTTCGTTCCCAGTACTGTCGGGCGCCGATTGCCGCAGTATCCCGGGGTTCGTATCGGCCGCAGTATGTCTTTGTGGGCACTGGTTGCGTTAATGAATTTTACTACTTTTAAACGCCCCGGGTTGAATTAATAGGTATTTGATTGCGTAATAGCCTATAGTAATCAAACAACTAAATATATTACAATTAAACCGTAAAATAATTACGATCTTCGATGAATGATACTTATTGATATTGATATTTATATCCTTCTCTAACTATTCCCAAAAAAACCATACAGGGGGTAGAATACGAAAGCGGAGAGTGCTTTTGTAATTCACTTCAAACCATCAATATGTTCTCAATGATGATGAGAATGATTCTCAACCATTCTTTGTTGGTTAGAGGTTAAAAAGTTTAGTCCTCAGAATGAGGCTATCTGGATATTCACCGGTTGTAATATCGTTTATTCCTTCTGTCAATATACAAAAATCAGAAGCAATAAGTTAAGAAATTTAAGTATAACCAAAAATGTGTACCAAAATTTTACACAAAAGTACGAGTACCTACCAACACCACGAAACACGGCCACAAATTGAACATATCTTAATACATAGCTACAAAGACGTTGGTATTAGTACGACTTCCACAAAGAGAATGGAACATTTCTCATACATTTGTTATATCCATTGTTGTCGGCCCATCATACCTCGGCTGACCATTTATTAATAGGACATATTTGGACAACGGCGGACGTGTGATAAATAATCCTATACAAATTCGAATTTGGTCCAGTGTTTGTTAGCTACGTCTGGGGTATTGAGGGTAGATGTTAATATATAACTGTATTGTTACTTTAGTTATTTGAAAGTTATGCTCGAGGGCCGCTTCAATGGGTAGAGTTGGGATAAGAACATGAGTTATTACAGGATAAAGGATGCTGCGTCTCCGTAACTTAAATTACGATTATTAAATCCTGGCGAATAATGTTTTGGATAATGCATACAATACGTACTACATAAAATACAATATATAAATCAAATCTATATCTAAATCTATATTAAAATCAAAGTTTGCATACATGAAAATATACCTTTATACATTCATAAGTCCCGATTGCACCGTACTTGCCGCCGGGCTATGCAAGTATATTATCGAAATTAAAATTATGTTATAATAAATCTAATTTATACAACTATGAGTACGCACAAGGAAGCAAAATAATACCTACATCGGTTAGCAATTTGCACTTAATTAAAATCACAATGCATTGCAGACTATAATTTATGGACTGCATCTTCAATACGTCACAAATGCATAGTTGGTTGCACAAAGTGCATTACGTCAACCGTATATTACGCTTATTTGCTCGCATATATTATATCTGAATGTGCAATATATAATAACAGCTATCATCTCTAAATAGCAAGACAAAGTTGCTTTTCGCGTCTATTTGTGTAATTTGCTTGGCTGGACTAACAAGACCTATAGTACTGTTAGGATTGGATGGTACGAATACAGAAAATACACGGATTGGATCGTATACAAATCTATTGTATCCTTTCGATTCGTATTAGAGTGGTTGAAGATTACCTTCCGGGATTGAAAAAGGGAAATACCGTGCTGTATAAAAAAAGGTTAAAGGCAACCAAAAATAAAATGAAATTGAATTTAAATAAATCCAATCCAATAAATACAGGCGATCGGGCGTTTGTTTAGTGAGAGCACGGTGCGTACGCAAGCGTAATTGAGGCCATGTACTTCGTTCAATGTCCATACATTGAACTTGGAACTACGCACTACGATTAATTCAAGTGGGGCACTGAGCACTTATTTTCTACACAGTAATTATTCTATTATGTTTTTAAATTAAATAAATATTTATGAAGGATTTATGATGATTCCTGTCTATTTTGAGTTGGATTACTGATATCCATTGGCGACAAGATCCACTCGAGTCTATTCGTTTTTTTTTTATTTTATTATTTGCTTACGCGGAGCAATCTCGAAAACATTGAAAATATATGGGTACGATGTCCATATTTAAGGATGTGACATTTTGTTGACATTTAAAATCACGGACTACTATTGCTTCGTGTTCAATTCCTTAGTTTTTTACGCATTGATAAGTCATTGGTCTTTTAGTGAGAAAAAATTTAACGGTTAACTTTTAATGCTTAGTGAAAAGGATATTTAAAAAGCATCGGCGATTCCAAAATGAAATGTTCTATTTGTACAGTCATCGATACAGCAGTAACAGTAAAAAGCACTTTTGATGAGCTCAAACTCAGCACAATAACGACATCCCCTTTTGGAATTAACTATGTTAAGTGTAATAAAACAAGACATAGCAAAAAAACAATAATTAAGGGCACGGACAGATAAATGAGGTGAAGAAAAGACAACAAAAAAACGCAATAGAACTACTACATGGCTGTCAGTCAATCCGCAACCTTACTTACATTACACAAGTTCGTGTCAGCTTAAAAGCTAAAACTCCATTAATGCTCGCCTTAAATGTGTAACGATCGCACTCTGTCAATACACATCAATAAAGATTGATTGCTTTTAGGCAATTCGATATGAGAAGCATATTCAATAAATCGTTTAGCCGCCGAGAAAGGCGCAGGGCTTGAAGTGTTCAAAATGATTACGTAACGCGGAGTTAATACGATTTTTATGAAGTTCCTAACTTTGTAGAAAATATTAATGTATAAAGGAACTACCGGGAATTGGTCAATGAAACACAAAATATATGTTGATAGCGTAGGACGGGCTCAGTAGGAAGAATCGTCCTCAGCAGTCTGGTATACGAAAGTGGCACCTCTTGTTAAAATTCGCTGTTATACCTGGTAAAGACTAATTATGTGGACGAGAACGTTGGTGAAGTTTTACAATAAAACGAAAAAAAAATACCTTAGAAAAGACGCGGAGTGTAAATCGTTCAGTAGGTCCGATCAATGTTTTTCAACGTTTTTGAATGCGCGACTTTTTTGTAAGTTAAACACTTTAGCCGACCCCCCAGCCTATATAAAACTGTATCAGTCTTACGTTTCTGATTATTATTTTCTTTCTGTTCAGATTTAAGTATACCCAGTAGCTAACATTTATTTATAATAATATGATATGATAAGGTTGTAATGAAAGCGCTATCATATCCTCTATTGAGTTCTCTATTGAGGCATCCCGACCCCCTAGTGATC
This sequence comes from Udranomia orcinus, assembly GCA_018247775.1. Lineage (NCBI taxonomy): Eukaryota > Metazoa > Arthropoda > Insecta > Lepidoptera > Hesperiidae > Udranomia > Udranomia orcinus. Next base: position 7,433 of record DWGW01000744.1, read on the forward strand.
ATCACAACCCCCTTGGGGGTCATAGTTTCATAAACTCTGCAACTTTGCTCTTATACCTTGCTTACTCTCTAAAGTCGCGTAAATGCTGCGAGCGGCAAGACTATTTAGTTAGGTGACCATATTGGAATTGGTTTAATGACGTCGGCTATCGCCAGTAGCTGACATTTATTGACTAAGTTGTGGCTGTACGAATGAAAACAAAGTTGGCTTTGAACTCTTTAATGATTATTAACGTTCATATCATAGGTATGCAGTGCAATCGCGTTTGCAATGTTTATTTTCAGTGTGGCCATGATTTTTTGATAAAATATTGTATTAGGCTGTAGCAATATTTGGATTTTGACACCATTTTCATTAAAACTAGAGAACTATAAAGCGAAAGATATCAATGTTTATCGAATGTTGAACAACGGAGACGTACAATAGGTGTAATACTTATTGGATTACATTGACATTTAACAAGAATTGATAAAACAGGATTGAACTCTTTGTGTAAGTCAACCACAAGTTATATTGTAAGGTCCAATGTTCGTACGGCGAAATGCGCTTGAATTGTTAGGTTACAGGCTATTGAAGTTGCTGATAATCTAAGCGGCCTGTAACAAAGATTACGCTGAATTTATTGGGGCAATGTCACCAACAATGGGACAGCCCGGCACTTTGGAGGATAACTAACAAATAATGTGTCATTTGTTATTGGTCACCGCGGCTCAGATGGGTATCTGTCGGGTGTAAGCAGATACCAATTAGGAAAATGGAATTAGGGTTGAATTCTCTATTTTTTTTTATTTGATATATGTGCGATCAGAAATGTGTAATTAATAGAATATTCTTGTTTCCTTATTTATTTACTTTTGCATTCTTTTGCGTGAAAATTTATTTCGTAATGCTTAAGAAATTATAATTGGATTTGTGTATGTATACAGTTGGAAGTATACTCTATGCTCGATTATAAGAAGAGATCCTTGTCCAACAGTAAAACGTAGATTTGCATCCAGCTAGTTAAGAGCATTTCTCATTCCCGTTGCACTAGCTTAAAAGTTTCGACGCTTAAAAGTCAGTGAAAAGGCCGAAGACTTAATAAGCAGAAGATATATTCACAGCAATATCTGCTGTCACTGGACAACCCTACAAGCACAGTTAAAGTTAAACTACTTTCAAATCGATGCATCGATTTTGACCGCGTTATCTGGTTCGACACAAGCGAATTTAATGAATAGAGTCGAATAACTTACGGGGGATCTGAATAATCGACACCGAGCAATCAGATCGCTATCGATTTCGCCGATTTATAAGGATCTCATGCATTTCCTGCTACGTACAACCGATCCTGAGATAAGTGCTCTAGTGAGCATTTACGAATGTAATTTGTTTCTGGCGCTGTAATCTCTTGTAACATAGTTGCAAATTGCATAGTACTTGGTATGTTAATAATGTGTTATGTATAAAGTGTAGTAATTATGTTATACGTTTGTTTTTTCGGTTTTTAACTTCAACAATTTTTAGTTTAGCAGTTAGTTCGAGGTCTGAGTTATGACAAAATCAAGAATGATCGAAATCATAGACATACATAAATAAATGTTATAATTAATTTCTTTTTTACTCAAACATTTGTAGTTTTTCGTGGGACATAACCCACACATTTAAAGTTCAATATTAAACTATACAAGATGATAGGATTTTAAATCTACAAATTGTGTTTTAATGGGTTGTCTTTTCTTATGATAAAACCGAATTTTATCATCAAATTCTTTGGAGATTGTCTTTTCTCTTCTCTTCTTTCAATCTTTACTTTGTCTATTAATGATTAAATATAGGATTTGCACTGAGGTCTTAGATCGTATGCGTTGGTAGGTAATTTACAGGTGCGTCGTATTTATCAAATCAAAATATCTGAAAGGCATTGATTGTGTTATACAGATACGCACAATTTATAAGGGCACGGTAGTACAAGTTATGTAATTGTGAGTGCGTAAAATATTTACCTACCAGATCTTAGAGACTGATTTTGCATATATTGCAATCCAACTGGTAATCATGGGAAGAGTCTCATGGAGCCATATATGCTATGTTGTGTCAATGCGGAATTGAATTCGGTGTTAAGACCTCTAATACGCGTAGTCTTCTTGCTTAAGACGCGGTGAAGTCATATGTACATACACCTAGATATTGTTGCTCAATATTTTAGTAGTCTGCAACTCTTTTAGCTTGTTGCAGTTGAATAAAACACATACCTTCGTTCTTGATAGCGTCCACGGCGTGCGGAACTCCAATCCATGGGCTGGGTAGATCAAGGAAGACCGCATCAACCTTTCCATTGAGTTCTTCGCCGAAACCATTCGCGAGGACATCCTGATGTTTAGCCTAGACAGTTTTTTTTATAACGAATTATTGAAGAATTTTTTTTGCACTATGCCCTTCATTTTAATTTTTTTCGGTATTGTTGTCATCAGAGTGTGATTTTTATTCTAAATTTCAAGTTTCTAACTCATCAAATATATTAAAAAAATATATCATTTTTTAATACTTTGTTGTAACAACTTACAGTAACAAAATCCTTCAGCCCATGGTCTTCAAACTCCTCACGAGCGATATTAGCGCGATGCTCGTGAAAATCGAAGGTATAAACGTGGCCGTGTGGTCGTACGCGACGTATCAGCGCATGAGTTAGCGAACCACTGCCAGTGCCTTGTGAGGAACAAGAGAGAATTTATTATACATACTATTAATAGTAACCGGAACCCTTTTTAATATCTCACTGCTAGGTATGCGTTTCTTCCCACAACTGGGGAAGACCTAGAGCGTACTTCGCCACGCTGCTCCAATGCATGTTGGCGGAAAAACTCGTTAGTGGCCAACCAGTAAGTCAGATGTTTTTAAACCCCCAAATGGACTCCGACAAGGTTTAACAACTGCTATCTGTCGATAACAACCGAGTTAGGCCCATCCAGTAACTGACCGCGCTTGACGTTGCTTAACTTGTGCGATCGCATGCGATCTACAGCCGCGGGGCTATGCGCGCTATGTAATCGCTATACCAATAGTATAAATGCGATAGTAATTTTGTTTGTAACTTTTTCGATCTTAAATCTGTGGAACCTAATTATAGACAAAATTTCATATGGAGGCAGCTTGGAACTCAGAGATGGACCTAGTTTAATATCGAATACTAACACATAAGGGCTTATTACACTGGATGTGAATGTTTTTATATGGAATATCTCCCAAATTTTTTGCCCTATTTAATTTATTATGTGGGCAGAGCCGTCAATATATGATTGTACTCATAAGTGTTCAATAGTAAAGCTAATGATCATTAAAATAACGATCAAATCTATTTATAAACAAATCATAGTCACATTGGTTGCACCTCTTATATCTCAAGTACAGTTAGGATGAGTTATTAGATTTGTCTCACCCCTAAATAAAATATAGACTATAAAACCTTCTTGAAAACAAACTTCAAAAGGAAGAAAAATATTGTAAGTTTTCTCATATGTTTTGTAATAAAACTATTTCTTACTGTTAGGCTCAGATGGCAAGTTTATATGGGAAGCAACTCTGAGCAATTATATAATATTAATATAAAATAATGTTTTTACCAGCTTCAACAACAATGCTGCCTGGAACTAAGTCAAGTTGTAGCATAATCATGCTAATATCAGGCGTGTATATAATCTGTGTCCGGTGCGGCAGGGTCAGTGACCACAACTCAGGAGTTGGTTGAAGAATGTGGCCCCAACCTTTTGATAATTGTACCTGCAAATAGAACGTAAAAATGAAAAAATACCATTACCATTTTTTTGTAATTGGAATATTATATGCGATCCAAGACCAGAGACTAAAAAACTTATTAAGACAATGATGGAGTGCTAGAGTGAAAATATTTAATGTTGTATTATATACATATGTAATTTTGTTAATTTCAATTATTTCAAACAATAAAACTTAACTATGAATTCTTGTTTTTGTATAATTTCCTGTGTAGTTTGGCTGCCTTTTTATGAAATACTAATATTTTCTGTATATCATATATTATATTAGTACATAAAAAGTAACCTTAATACAGATAAAGATTTCTATTAAACTATATTATTCCCAAATATAAAACCCAAGAAATGCTCCTAATTACTTATTCTGTACCGAGTGAATATATTTTTTGTACTTACTCGGCTGCCATAGTCTGTTCCTATAAGATTTGCAACTTTTAATGCACCGAATTGTGTTTGATACACATTTTCGACCAATTCACCTTTTTTGTTCGTAATTTCTTTCGTTACATCAATAGCGTGAATATTATTACTTAAATACAGAATTACTGTGTCTCCTTCATCAATTTTCTCTTTATAATTTCTAAAACTCATCTTAGAAAAGTTTGAAAACACTACTAAAGTTTATATTTTGTAAACAAAGTTCTATGTTCCTCATTCACATGGACTTGACATTGACGTATTCTTATCAATGACGTTTGACATATTTTTAACGTTCCGTACGAGGTTAAGTATGTACTGTGGCTTGAATACACAAAAAAAATATTATTGTAAATATCGTATTTATCTCATTACAATTAATTTTAAGATACTTTATAATATATAAATAAGATAGTAAATAGAATGTAGATACTACTTAGACTTAAGTCGTCCATGGGTTTGGAAAATAGGTATTAAGTGCGTTATCCACATAACCAAATGACCACGACCATATATATCTATAATTTCGTAAACAGTAAATGGGATTCATATTCACAAAACTTTTGACATATTTATTAGAACTAACTGTTCGAATAAAGCGAAAATAAGAGAAAAGTTTTTTAAGATTTTGCTCGTGGTCGTTGTCGTATTTTAGTGGAGCGTTGAATGGATTTTGCGTTTGACGTTGATGCAAATTAATATAGCTTGGTCGAGTCAGTGTCAAATATTGCAATTTCTAGACGCTTTAATAAGTTTTTCTTAAATTAATGATCATTGTAGATTGATCATAAACTGAATGTGCTTATGTATTTCCATAAAAGTTTTTGTGTATAAATATGACATAACTAGGCTGTGTAGTGAAGTGTAATAAAATGGTGAAAATGGATGCGTCGAAGATTACCAGCAAAACGAGCTCGTTGAAGGCTTTGATTCTTAAAGCGTGGCGTGAACGATGGACAGAAATTCAATGGGGAATAAATATTAAGACCATTCTGCCGAGAGGAGTAAGTGGTGATCTATATAACCTCGCTGATTGTATTCTTCAACAAGCGATGGTTGGATGTGGAGCTAATCAACTAGTAATATCGTACTTAAAGCATTCCCTCGCATCGCATCTTGTGTCTTATGCGGCAGTCTTGCAGAGAATCGCTAAGTTCGATGCGTTCCACAAGCCACATTGTATTATTAGTCTCTTAGAGTTTCTGGAGAGTTTTCTCGACAGCATTACTTGTCGTGGCAAAATGGAAGAAGAAATACTAGCTTATGCAGTTTCATCTATAATATTGTGGCTCTTACAAGTCTACCATTATTCCCTAAGTAAGTACCCATCCTCCAACCCAATACAGAGTCAGGAGCTCTTAGAAAAGTCTACATCTCTCCTCAATTCTATAGTCCACACAGATTTCTTACTTGCCATGTTCTATTTGGCTAAGCAAAATGATCCAGATGAATACAGTGAGGTTACAAAGAAATGTCAAGAAATCACAGCATTCATGATGATGAACACTCAATTCAAACCGCCAGTTACTATACATGAGACTTTGCAAAAGCTTTGTAATATGGACATCGACAAGATAGCACCATTGAACACGAGACCTGAGCCTGTAACACATATAATGCAAGCCTTAGTAGCTATCAATGTTGTTGGGAATCCTAATGCGGAGATGCAGCAACTCGCAAATCAGCTTGTTAT
>DWGW01000745.1:0-13314 GCA_018247775.1 Udranomia orcinus
CGGGTAGTGGCATTCTCACGGCCTATAGAATATTTATGTAAATAGTACTACTAATACAGCCAAATTGAGTCTGACATATGTAGAATACATTTTATAATAAATCGGATAACCAAAATATTAGAATTGATTCTAGACATTGTTGAAGTACTTGTCTATGTCTGAGGTATCTGTTTATACTTACTTTTCATTAAAAAAAAAACGAAAAATATAAGTTAGTTTACCTCGATAGTCCACGCCGCTGTTCAATTTAACGACAACAGGACGGCCATGAATTTGCTGGATAAAGGACGATAAAGCTTCCTTGCGACTCATATTGCGAAATAAATTAACTTTCTAAAGTGTTATGTTGAAATATTCGAACTTTAGTTGGTTTTTAAGCCTTGAAAACAATAATGCCGCCTATATGATAAATTCTACTGAAATCGAAATGACATTCATGTTTTGACATTGACATATGTCAATGTGCATAGACTACTTAGAATTTATGCGTTTTATACGCATAGATTTAAAATGTTAAATTCACACAACTACATATTTCTAGCCCTAAATATTTATGATATAAAATAAAACATTTCTTCTATAATAGAATTGTGCAACTTTTAAAATATGTTTTTTTATAATATTATTGTATCCCAGTGATTATAGTGTAGTCATAGTAATTTTCAAATAACAGACAAAAAAAGAAACATAACTAAATATGTATAAAGACAAATCTAGAAATAGTTTTATTTCGATTTAGTGTTATAATATATAATGTATATAATATCACAAGATATTATCAAAAGCTAAATATACCGATAATGATGTATTAAAATAGAGAAGAAAATGTCAAAAATCCAAAACATTTATTATTAAAAAAAATAACATTTTTTCTCATACACATAATTTAATACCCTCACAATTGCATTACAATACTATGTTTTTTCCTTTGCTTCTAGTGTTGTCCAAATATAGCCAGTATAGTTATTTAGTTCATCTTCAACCAGTGGGTATGGACTGTTACTGGCCTTGTAGTAGTCTGAGGGAGCATGCATTATGAATTCCATGTACTCTAGCTTGCGGGGCAGTTCTTCTTCAGGTCCTGAAAGAAGACAGTAACAAAAAACATTATCTAATATACTTATGGAAAAAAAATCAACAACAAAATTGCATAATCTGTTTTTACATTATATGTAATTTTGTTTTGAAATATTTATAATGCCAAAAAGGTCTTCTTAGCCATTCTACAATACTGTTTTCATTATGGCCACAACAAATATATCATTAAAGACAATTATTAGGACCCGAGCCCCGACAGCAACCTATCTAAATAAATGGGTCGAAGTAGGATTTCCACTTAGATTTATGATGGGTATGTTTACAAGCCAGAAGAACTGCAGTTGTGAGCATGATTATCATCACAATAATGACTAACCAGCTCTGACACTCACCGATAATATAGGTGGCAGGATCAAATCCTTTCTCTGGCGGGGGACTTGCTTTTGTTGGCAATAGCCATGTGACAACTGCACTCTTCTCACAGTACTGATCCGTGAGGAACCCTCTGATTTGTGCGTAGTATGTACCTCCGTCGAAGTTCAACATTGACACTATATCGCCTACTTGCATGTACATACCCTGGAAAAGAAAATAGCATAAGTTTGCCTTGAAAATTTTAGTCTACTTAGGTTGTGAATGTTAATAAATTAGTAATATTATTTCCATATGTACATTGTTTTAAAATCTTTTGTCTTTAATAAACGATATAATGCCAACTTAATTTTATTTTAGTAGAAGAGGATTCCAATCATAACCGTAATGTCTCATTTAGAAGATCTTGTTCTTCTTAATCTTGACAATAAATAAGATATTTTTTAAGATTGAGAGATAATCATTTTGGATGCAAATATTCTGGTGAATCTGATTGCCATTGATAACAGGTTATCAGTGGCGAAGCTCTATAAACTACCGAGTTTTACTTTGAAAATTATAGCGATACAGATAAATTCATTACAGGTATTCCAACTAGGTATATAAGAATACCAACTCATGTATAAGTGAAAATAAATTGTTCATTTTACGATACAGACACTTACTAAGAAAGGATTTTGCCAACCCGTAATGGCCAAAAATAAGAATGAAAACTGCTAGTTAAATATAAAAATCTTGTTAGATAAATTCCAATAAATAAAAATTACCCTGAAAAATATCGATTCACTGGTCACAACTTTAGCAGTGGATGCGGGTGCTTTCAGCGGTTGCCGCTTGAATATGCTGCGTCTGCCGCGGCCGCGGGGCGCTGGCGGCTTTGGAGGCTGAGTCGGGGCCGGGGTCTTCGCTTTATACCGCGTAGATCTCGTACTTTTCCGTATCCCTCTACCCGTGGCCTTAGCGGGCGTTGTCTCCCCGTCCCGGCACTCATCGTCAATATCCCTATCGTCTTCGTTACAAGGCTCCGTTTTTATATCTCTCGCAGTGTTCGAGAGGTGACAGTCGTTGCATATTTGCCCATTCTCCGCGCTCCGCCAGAGTAATGTGTCGTTCGTGTCGCACTGGACACATGTTGGTTGCGGCATTTTTAAGTCTCTAGCTTAAGTAGATATGTTGTGTTTATTTTTTTATTAAATGCACTTAATGCCAAACATCCAAGTCCAATCTAAGCGTTTGAATATAAACTTTTTTTATGTCACTGTCAGTATATCTGTCAAATCTGTCAGCTTCAAACCATAAACAAATATTACCGGATACTTCTATACTGCCGTCATAAGAAAAAAAGACGTATCTAACACTTTTGCCAAAATTGAGTTATGTACATATTCGGAATCAGTAAAAAAAGACGCATCTGCTGGTATTTTTGAATTTTTTCTATTCCAAACTGGAACCCTGTTAATGATTATGAAATAGGACGCATTTGAGTATTATCGAAAGTATTACTAAAATAAAAAACCGCTTCTGGTTTTTACTACGTTGAAAAAACGCATTTACGTTGAAGCGTCTTACTTTCTTCCAAAATATTAACTTGATCCTAAAATGTAAAAACGTTTCTACACGATACTAAGTAAAAAAGTCAGTTCTGCACAGATACGTTTTTTCATTTTAGTATTAAGAAAATTAGGCAGGGCGCAAGTGGCAGATGTGTTTTTTCTACTTAGTATCAATGTTTGTGCGGAGGGGAGTGGGGGTCGCAGTTGTGAGTCCGATCGGCAGTTGCGCCTAAACATCGAAGAGGACATCACGTTGCGTTCGCGCACGTCGCGACTATTCAACACGTGTAATTATTATTCGCATCCTAAGGTAAGTTTTCGTAAAGCTGTATTTAACACTCTCACCGCCATACGGTCCGCCGGCGGGGCGTATGTTTCCGAGTAAGTCACGCCACCTATATATTGCACTTAGCAACATCAGCAGGCCGTACGGGCCGCCGGCGTACCGTATATTTTGCCCCAAAATCCTAACTAAATTTCTGTTATTACAAACAATATTTACTGAGTCTGTCACGCCACACCTACTAATCAATCATTAGCCCGCCGGCCGCCCGTACGGCTTGTAACGGTCGCATTTTCGCGCGCTTTTTGTGGAATCTCTCTGCATTCTTGTGCATTTCAGTACTTGTATCAAGTTTTTATCACTATGTCGGACTCAGAAGATGACCCAGACTACCAGCCGTCTACAGACGAAGAATCGGACAGCCAGAGCAGGTGTAGTTCGTCTGAAGAAAGCACAGAATTACCTGCAAACCTGCCGAATTCTAGCTGGAATATGCCCTCATTAGATGGCTCAAGAAAAAAGCAGTTTCCGTTTACAGTTATTCCAGGTATGAAGAACATTCATTCAGATTGTCAAAGTGAATTAGACTTTTTCCGTTTATTTTTGGATAACGAGATTATTGACTTGATGGTACTTATGACTAATTCGTACGCATCAAAAACACAAATACTTGGACGTGTAACACGAAACAGTCGGTTGTCAAAGTGGTACGATTGTGATGCTGACGAAATGAAGAAATTTCTCGGATTGCTGATTTGGATGGGGCTCAAAAAACTGCCAAAAATAAGTGATTATTGGAGTACGGATGTATTATATGAAAACAATGTTGCAAAAAGAGTGATGAGTAGAAATCGATTTGAAATATTACTTCGATGTTGGCATTTCGAAGATGCTTATTATGTTGGAATAACAGGAGCAGATCGACTGGTAAAAATAAGGCGTTTCGTAGAGGTTCTTTCAAAAAAATTCGATCAATATAAAACACCTGGAGAATTTCTTACCATTGATGAAACAATGGTGGCTTTTCGTGGCCGGATTGCTTTTATGCAATACATACCTGGAAAGCGACATAAATATGGAATAAAATTATTTAAAATATGCGACGACGATGGATATACCTACGATTTGATTGTATATGAAGGAAAAAAGACTACGTCAACGACACGAAACGTATCCTGTGAAATAGTCATGAAACTCAGTGAAAAGTATTTGAATGCTGGAAGAAGTATCGTAACGGATAATTACTACACAAGTGTTACTTTGGCAAATAACTTACTACATCAAAACTCTCATTTATTAGGGACTCTCAGAAAGAACAGAAAAGGGCTGCCAAAAGAATTATTGAAAGAGAAACTGAAGAAAGGCGAGACCTGTGTAATGGAAAATGATGACGGGGTGTTGGTTCTACGATGGAAAGACAAGCGTGATGTGTTAGCTCTATCGACTCGGCATACACCTGGTTTTGTCAACGTGCGCAGCAGGAGAAACCGTAACAAAGTGACTATGAAACCAACACTGATAGCGGACTATAATCGTCATAAATGTGCTATTGACTACTCGGATCAGATGGGTAGTTATTCTAATCCAGCAAGGAGAAGCTTGCGATGGTTCCAAAAATTGGCTATAGAACTTTTATTTAGCACATCTTTGATCAATGCCTTTATTTTGTTCAAAACTTCCAAGAATCTGACATCCAAAAAATATACAATAACAACATTTAAGGAAAATATTTGCCGTGCATTGATGGGTCTTGGCAAACCTAGAAGACAAGGTCAAAATAACCAGCGTTGCTCAAATAGACACCAATTTGGAAAGTCTCCGTTGGTCGACCATCGTAACAGAATAGTCAGAAGAAGATGCATCCACTGCTATGAAAAGAAGAGAGAAGAAGGTTTGACAAGCGTAGAAGCATGTAAAATAACAAAGAAAGTCAATACGGTGTGCTTACTTTGCCCTTCAAAACCCAGTGTGTGCTCAGAATGCTTTGCTAACTTCCATAGCACCATTGTAAGGCAGTAATAATGTCAATTTATGAATAAAACTACGTTCCTTATAAACAAGTTGTTTTTTTTAATTTCTGTGATTAACCGCCTAGTAATCCTCTAAATTAAAAGATACAGCAACATATTTTTTTTTAAATTGTAGGTAACAAAGTAAACTTTGCCTCTAGTAGCTTCTTCTTTCTGTAACAGCAGGCCATGTACTACAAAATTAATAAGAAATTGCGAGGTCATAGCGGACCGCACGGCTTGCTAGTAGAAATAAACAGTGAGTCCGCCAGCCGCCCGTATGGCGTGCTAAACTCGTTACAGATTTTTCACCGCGGCCTGCACGGGTAGGCAAAGGTGCGGCCATCGGCGGACCGCATGGCCTGTTGTACTGAAAAAATATTTATGAAGGTGGCAGTCAGAGTGTTAAACAACTTTTTCACCTTATTTGCTTTAACCTAAAATATTTATTTAGTTTTTAGCTCTGATTCATTTTAGTGCACACTGCATTTTGACACTAAAACTAATCGGAGCCAAAAACTAAATATTTTTAATCTTGTAGGTTCCGAAAAGTAATGCCTACTACAATTAATTTTATTACGAGTTAGTTTTATCTTGCAATTATTTTGTAACAACATATAAAGAAATAAACAAACAAGGTCGCTTTCATTAAAAAAAGTTTATTTTTTTATTTTTTAGAATGAGTTGCAGTCGGTCCTCAAAAATACTGGCATTGTTGGAGCCATCAACGAGTTCCAACCAAGAGTCACATGACATTAATAATGATAATCTATTTCAACATTTACCGGAAACAAACAAAAGTATACCAATTTATGACAACCTACAGTGTAACTTAGACGGAGAACTAGATTTCGATTCAGATGATTCAGTTTTCGATAAAGATTATGTACCACCAAATTTAATTTCCGCTGCTAATTCCAATGATTCAGATTTTTCATCAAATATTATCCCAAATTCACAGTCTCGTAATATAACTGTGCCTGAATCGCCTGAATGTTGTAATGACGAAAACACACCACAAGATTTAACTAAAAAAGGAAACCCTAGGAAACGTAAGAAGTATGATCAATCAGTAGCAGAGAGGCGGGAACTTAAAAAGCTTAATGACATGGAATCTAAATATAAATTAAAACCAGGATGTGATATAAAATTATGTAAAAAGAAATGCCATGAAAGTTTCACAGAAGATGAAAGAAAAGATCTCAATAAGTTTTTTAGAAAACTATCTTGGAAGGATCAACAATATTTTATAAGAAATAATACATCTAAAGAAGAACCTAAGAGGAAGACTGTTAAAGAAAATCGAAAAATAGATAGAAACACCACCGTCACGTACTTTTTGTCTAAAGATAAAGGGACAAAATTAAAGGTTTGCAAAATTTTTTTTTTAGAAACGTTGGGTTTCAATCGGAGAAATGATAAAGCTGTAAGAAATGCTTTAAGCGGCGTATACAATGGAGAACCATTAGATGGACGTGGATCTAATCCTAATATCAATAAGATAGATGAAACCAAAATTATAGAACATATCAATTCATTTAACCCTTCCGTATCTCATTACCGGCGAATTCATGCACCAAATAAAAAATATTTACCATCTGACCTAACCGTATCAAAAATGTATCAAGATTTTTGTGAAAAGCAACCTACAGATAACCCAGGTACTAACCAACAGGTTTCTTATGAGTACTACAGGAAAGTTGTAAAGAAGTTAAATATATCTTTTACAAAACTTGGACACGAAGAGTGTGAGATATGTGAAAAATATTTTCTTCACAATGCATATCATAAAGAGCTAAGACACAGGAAATGTGAAGATTGTCGCAGTTATGAGCATCACCATCAGAAGTATGTAACAGCTAGGCAAGAGTATAAAAAAGACGTCAATAAACAAAATACATCTAATATGAACCCAGAAACTGCATATTTTTCGGCTGATTTAGAAAAAGTTATCATGCTTCCACGTATTGAACAATTTAAAATTGTCATGTTTTGTCCAAGAATTATAATTTTTAATGAGAGTTTTGTCCCTATAGGTGACAAAAAGAGAAACCCAGTTTGTCAAACCTTTGCTGCTATATGGCACGAAGCGGTATCAGGTCGTAAAATGAGTGATATAGCGAGCTGTTTCAAAGCTTTTTTACATGCCAATAGAGATTTAAAACACATAGTTATCTGGTTAGATAACTGTGCGTCACAAAACAAAAATTGGACGTTATATTCATATTTGACTCATCTTGTGAATTCAGTAGAGGTCAATTTTGATTCTATAAAACTAAAATATTTAGAGGTGGGCCATACTTTTATGTCCGCTGACGAATTTCACCACCAGGTGGAATTGGCTATGAAAAAGAAGAAACATCTCTATGATTTCGAAGATTTTCATCAAACAGTTGCGAGCACTAGGACAAACATTAACGTCAAAGTAATGAACTTGGATGATTTTTGTCAATTCGAAGACTGTTCTTCGTCGTACAAACTACAAAACACTACACCTCGAGCTTACTTAAGTGATATGTGTGAAGTAACATTTCACAGAGGCACCCACATCATTCAATATAAGACTGATTTCACTAGTGAATCCGAATATTCTCTAGATTTCTTAAGATTAAAAAATATTAAAAGTGGGATACCACCACCAAAAGTGAAATCAAAATACAGAGGTATTACATATGAACGTAAGACGATGATCATACAAAAACTGACTCCTTTGATGCCAGACAACAGAAAACCATTTTGGTATAATCTACCCATTAACAATGATAGTGTAGTTGATCTCTCCCGAAGTCATGAAGAAGACTGATTTAAAACTAAATGTGATTTAGACTACCAAATTCTTAGATTTAAGTGTTTTTTTCGAATTTGTAGTAGACAGATATTTTATTTTACTTCATAATATTTAACGTTACATTATTACTAACTGTACTTTGTTGTTGTTAACTTAAAAATATTTCATTGTAATGATTGTGTTACTTAATTGTTAGTTATTGATTATTATTATCTTTTTAATTTATTTTTTCTGATCTCATTCATGTTTTAGTTATAGTTTTAATGGTTTTAAGAACAAATTTTGATTGATTATTTCTAAAAGAAATGTTACAATGAGCGAATTATTTTGATAGAACTAGATAAGCTCCTATTCATTTGTAAAAGTTCCTTCCTGATTTTTGGAAAGGAAAGGAACGTTCCTTATTTAAGAATGAGTATGTATATTTCTTAGAGGATTATTATGTTTTTGTTTTTACCAGAGAAACTGGGATTTTTGTTAAGAACTTTTTTCATAAATAAATGTTATTTCTTACATACGAGTACATTGCTGTTTTATTTTATCTTAACAAATTAAATACATTATGATCTAATGAGTTTATTTTAGGCAAAGTAGTCATATTTGTAAACTAGACGGATTTTGTCGCATCATTTAATCAGGTATTACTAAATTGAAAAGGTGGTATGATGGTAGAAAAGGCTTTTTCTTTTGGTAATTATCGTATTATTACTAGGTAGAAAAAACGTTTTCAAAATTGCTAAGTTGAAAAAGCGTATCTAGCCAGAAGCGTCTTTTCTATTTCGTATGATTAATTTTTCAATATTTTTTTTTCTACAGAGAAAAGGAAAATTGCATTTATTTATTTAATCATATTAATTTCATCTTAACCATTTTCAAAGTTAGTAAGCTGAAAACAATTCTCACATTTTTACACCAAAATAACATGAAATATTTTATAATGTTAGGGACAGCAACTGATTTACTTTTTGGATTGCAAAACATTTAATTTCTCCAATATTAGATTTTCGTAGAAACGTCTTTTTTTGTTATGACGGCAGAATAGTACTCCATTTTTTTTATTGTACATCGGTTTTCTTTCCAAAATACAAACCAAATTTTCCTGTTACATTTGTTTTCTTACCAAACCAACACACCATCGTTGTAGCTACATTTGATCTTCAAAAAGTTTTAGTGACTCCTTATGGTGAAGTGAGCGTGCTATACCACAAAAGGAGACTTTGAATTTCACCGTCTATGATTTGAGCAGTAAGGTAGGTACTTGCTACATATGGCATGATGGTATTGCTAAGCGAGGATCCGTAAAGGTATCCAGTTGTCTTTTAGATTTTATTGAACATCATGTTGAAAGAGGTGTTAAAGAATTCCGATTTTGGTCTGACAACTGCGCGGGACAGAACCGCAACAGAATTGTTTTTTCGC
Organism: Udranomia orcinus; assembly: GCA_018247775.1. Lineage (NCBI taxonomy): Eukaryota > Metazoa > Arthropoda > Insecta > Lepidoptera > Hesperiidae > Udranomia > Udranomia orcinus. Next base: position 9,463 of record DWGW01000745.1, read on the forward strand.
TTTTCTTGTTTGTGGCAAAAAAAATCGGAGTGACTCATCGTTTTCTAGAAAAGGGCCACACACAAAATGAAGGCAACAGTGTCCATTCAACAATAGAGCGGGCTTCCCGCCATAAGTCAATTTGGGTTCCCGAAGAATGGTATTGCTTAGCTTGATGGGCTAAATCCGATGGTACTCCTTACGTAGTAAAGGAGATCAAACAAGAAGTCTTCGATATTAAAACCCTGCTTGCTAATAAAAACTGGAGTAAAAATACGGGCGAATCAAAAAATCATGTGGCCCACTAAAAAGAGAGGTCAAAGTTAATGCTGAGCAGTTCGATCGTAAAGAGTACATGTACGGTTTTGATGACGAGCCAAAGACAATCATCGTAATAAGGGCGGAAAAGCGAAACAAACAACGTTTAGCAAACGAGTTTGATTTGAAACGGGCCTATGACAAATCAGCAAAGACAAATACAAAGACTTGACAGATCTCTGCAGAACGGGAATCACTACGAACTGTTAATGGTGTGCCCTACAGCACAGTTCGTGCAGCATGTCAAGAGCTGAATTTGCTTGAAAACGATACTCATTGGGACACGACAATCAATGTGCAATTTGCAATCATCATTTCGACATGCTTCCCATCGAACCCACGTGACCTGTGGAACAAATACAAAGATAACATGTCAGAAGACATTTTATATCAAATTCGTGTCAGCTCAAGAAATCCCGATCTTGAGGCGAATCAGGAGATGCATAACCAGGCCTTGCTCTTGATCGAAGATATGTGTTACCTCATATGCGGCAGTTTGTTAGTTAGGTTAGGAATGCCAGCGCCAGATCGCGGAATGAATGACGCATTTAATAGAGAATTAGAACGTGAACGTGAATATGATCCACATGAACTAATCCAATCAGTTCAAACGAATGTACGACTGTTGAATCCTAAGCAGAGGGAAGTCTATGATACACTGATTAATGCAATTGATGATGGAAATGATGGCTTATTTTTTTTTGGATGTCCCCGGTGGAACTGGGAAGACATTCCTCATGTCATTGATTTTGGCCACTGTACGTGCGAGATCCGAAATTGCGGTAGCAATTGCTTCTTCTGGAATAGCGGCCACATTGTTAGACGGATGCCGTACGGCTCACTCAGCGTTAAAATTGCCATTAAATCTTCAATCTACTGAACAACCGACATGTAACATTTCGAAACACTCCGCAATGGCCAAAGTTTTAGTAGCATCAAAAATTATCATATGGGACGAATGCACAATGGCGCACAAACGCGCATTGGAAGCACTAGACCGAACAATAAAAGATCTGCGCAGTGACTCGAGATGTTTTGGTGGTTCAATGATCTTATATTAAACACTACCAGTAATTCCAAGATCTACTGCTGCCGACGAAATAAACGCTTGCCTCAAAGCATCAAATCTGTGGCGATATGTAAACAAACTTCAACTGTCTGTAAATATGAGAGTTGCATTGTTGATCGATCTATCTGCTGATGATTTCTCGAAGCAATTGCTGAATATCGGTAATGGCCGTGTTCCTGTTGCCGAATCGAGCGGTTTGATTTCATTTCCTCCAAATTTTTGTAATTTCGTCTCATCAAAAGATGAGCTTATCAACAAAGTATTTCCGGATATCATTGCTAACCACAAAAATACTATATGGTTAAGTGAGCGAGCAATTTTGGCGGCTAAAAATAAAGATGTAGATGACCTCAATTTCATAATTCAAAATCAAATCGTAGGTACTCTGTATTCATTGAAATCTATCGACTGTGGAACAAACGAAGAAGAAACCACTAATTATCCAACTGAATTTTTGAACTCCTTGGATGTGCCTCGTTTACCACCGCACAATTTACAACTGAAGGTTGGTTCGGTAGTTATCATTTAAACCAACCAAAACTGTGCAATGGAACGCGTTTGGTGATAAGAGAACTGATGAGCAATGTGATTCACGCGTCTATACTCAAAGGAAAATTTAAAGATGAGGAAGTTCTTATTCCAAGGATTCCGATGATCCCAACAGATATGCCCTTTGAGTTTAAACGAATTCAATTCCCGATTCGTCTTGCCTTCGCCATGACGATCAACAAATCACAGGGCCAATCCTCGACTATTTGTGGCCTCGATCTAGAAAATGCGTGTTTTTCTCGTGGTCAATTGTACGTGGCATGCTCACGTTTCGGCAAACCATCCGCATTATTTGTTCTTGCACCTGACCAAAAAACGAAGAATGTCGTTTGCCACAAGGTGCTTGAATGAAAATCCCCATGAATGTGTATCTCAACCTGAACAACATAGTTTTCAATGATTTTTTTCTGACATGTGTTTGGAAACTTAATTATTTCTTTTTTTTTAATTTTTATTCTCATTCTGTGATTTCATCATCATTCATCATAATAAAATACTTTTATATTTCTATCTACATTAATATTGTTACGTATTATTGTATTACGTTCATCAAAGCCTATCAGTTCAGCTAAAAGGTAACACGACATTCTTTGACTGTTAGGCGGTACGAAGTTCACCGGGTCAGCTAGTTATTAATAGAGAACTAAATATGTATAGCTTTTCACACACCTAAAAAAGACCAATGTGACTTGTGCCATGCGATGAAAAACAACACCTCGCCTACCAATGATGATAAGGTGAAGTATCAGTCACACATGGATAACAAAAAACTTGCCAGGAAATTAAAAAATATTGATAAAATTGAAACTCAATCGAATCCTTTTGATATTTGCAGTGCGATGTTTGATTTTCAAAAAATAAATAACACCCCACATGGCGAAATCAGTGTGCTGTATTACAAAAGGAAATTATCAGTATATAACTTTACAGTTTTTGATGCTGGTTTAAAGGAAGCTTAGTGTTACATGTGGGATGAAACAGTTGCTAAACGTGGCGCTAATGAAGTAGCTAGTTGTTTATTTTCTTTTGTTAACAAGAAGGTTGAAGCTGGCGTAAAAGATTTTAGATTCTGGTCCGACAACTGTGCGGGTCAAAATCGCAATCGCATTGTCTTTTTCATGTACTTGTATGTAAGCAATAAATCAAAGGTAAGTAAGTAAGATATATGCCATCGATTCTTGGAAAAAGGCCATACTCAAAATGAGGCAGATAGCGAACACGCATTGATAGAGCGAACAGCAAAAAATAAACTTATTTACACACCTGATGAATGGTACACACTGGAAACAGAATAGCCCACATTATACGGTCGTAGAAGTGGATCCAGATTTAGTTTTGGATTTCAAAGCTTGGTTACACACTAAAAACTGGGTAAAAGATACAAACTCCAAGAAGATTTGCTGGAATAAGATAAAAGAAGTAAAAATACAAGGGAATAATCCAGACATTATTGAATTTAAGTACGACTTTTTTGAAGAAAACTATAGAAAACTGAACTGTGGGATTCATTTGAAATTGACTAGACTAGACTAGAAATTGACTGGAAAAAGAAGGAGCAAAAACTAATTCTAGAGAAGTTGTACAATAATTCTATTCCTATCACTGAAGTGAAATATATAGACCTCGTTAGTATATGCAATACTATGATTATCCCAAGAAAGTACCATGGGTTCTATAAGAACCTTAAGCATTGTGCAGAAGAAGAGACTAATAACGAAGAAGATTGTTAAATTTATTTTTACTTTACTTTTTTCTATAACTTTGTTTTGTTATTTAATTATGTAAAAGCAATCGTAGCATTGTCACCCCCAACCCCCGGTGACAACTGAGAAACAGATTTCGGGGACCATCGATTTGATAACAACATTTTTATTATATATTTACAACAATACAGCCCAATGTGATCAGATGAGAACAAAAAAATATCAAATTTAATG
>DWGW01000746.1:0-13314 GCA_018247775.1 Udranomia orcinus
CCTGTTGGATGAAATTATGCTATTGAGTCACATTATACTGGTAGACATAGGAATGATTACTGTGAACTGGACCTATTTATGCAAACAGGAACCAACGAGTTTCCTCTTATTACTATTAAAAATGTTGATGATCTCCAAAAAATATTATATTTGTATACATAGAACAGATTATTTTGTGCAATATTGTACATAGATTTTATTAAAAATAACTAAAGAATCTACAGTATACAATCATCCAGACAGATGTCCAGAGACGGCAGGGATTTAACATTGAGGCTTGCTCGCCTTTACACTATGTTATTTATAATAAATCGTCGGTGTCCGGTCTCTAGAGGCATATTTATTTGTCGTACGGTTGTACGGTAGAAGTTCTTTATATTTACATGGCTATTTGTTATGTATTGGACAGACGCACACACTTAATATATGAAATTATTGTAATTGCTAACTAAATATGCAGAATTTGCAAATACAAATATCCATTAGTATTTAGATTGCTCTTCTGCTTTCTAGTCCAAATGTGATGAGAGACATGGAGGTGCCTAAACTTAAACTATAAAAACACTTTGTTACCCAAATTATAAACCATTATTTTCATTTAGTACTATGTAAGTAAATAAATAACAGTAAATTTACGGAAATAATATAACGATGCTTGGAAGGATATATTTCATAAGCAACATCAGACAACTTTACAGAATTTAGAGTTTGCAAAAATATTATACTATATTATACTATATTAAACCATCCAATAATTGATATAACTCCAGTGGTCTTTAAATATTATTTACACCTTTTATTATTATTTGTTATTCATGGAGTTCAGTTTAGATCTGATCAAAATATACATACAGCGATATCGTCAGAAATATCGTTTAATATTGTATTTTAAGCGTCGATATAAACTCGATAATATAGTTAGATTAAATAACATCCATATAATTTTGTTTTGATTTACTTTCAGTATATTCCAAGTACAATGAAAAAATTGTATAACACAGTGTAGTACGGAACCCTCGATGCACTTGCCCGTCTCTCTTGAGGTCGGTTTGAATTTATTGTAATTTGTAATCAGGTAGTATAGTCATTCGTCTTTATACTCGAACATGTGGGATGACCTTCGCACGAGTTGCGTCCACATGACGAGGGTCCCACCGTTTAAATATTTTGTAAAATATCAGAAACACGCATTCATTTTGTGCTCTGTGGGTGGAGATCGTGCGACAAACGGCCCTTTTTTTACACCCAAACTAATTGACCGGAATAAACAGATGCTTGGGAAAACAATAAGTCACCTTTGACACCGAAACGGCTATCAAGTTATTATATACCTATATTACCTGTGAATATATGTATTAATGTATATATGAGTAAACTTCTTAGATTAAAAAAATATTTTATATAAATATAACAACATATATGTGCATAAATATTGGCGCCAAACCTCATTGGCGATTTAGGACTATACATTTTTTTCTAGAATATTTATTATAAAAAACAAATGATTTCAGGCCTATAAATAGTCATATAAATGTAAGTGCTACATTATTTATATTCTAAATATTCTTTGCATATTTAAAAAGCTATACCTAATATTATTATATGTTTCGCCTTTCTTAGTCTTTGTAATTTGCGTAAAAAAAATAATTTTATAAATTAGAATCACTTTTAGCAGGTTTTATTCTTAGCTAAACCCCACAAACCAGTACAACAAGGAGTACCGTTAACTTTATCAACAGAAAACAAAATGAATAGAATCCAACCGGTCACATTTGGATACAAATAAACCTGTTAATTTATGTTTGTTGAAGAGTACACAAGACATAATTTTACACACATTCTAAACAGTTTTGTAGTCATGTAAGCAGATATTCAATTAGCATAATGGAGGATCTGCAATTACAGACTTAAAACAGATTTAAGTTGATTTTAGAATTGGAATTATGCGGGAAATTACAAACTAAACATTGGATACACGTTTGCCATATAATTTCACTATAAGCATAGCCTATAGCATTATGTGGCTTATAATGCAAAGTTACTATTTTGTAACAAATATAATACGCGCATAAAATATACGCGACACATAATTAATAGAATCAATGATTTCCATTCGTGAACGAGTATAAAAGTAGATCAATAGTCCAAGAGATAAAAACTCGAGTAAACAAATTAACATCCTTGCAACACTGCAATACGAGTATCTCCTTACCTTAATACGAAATAGTTTGCTAAAGAACGGAAGAGACAGCAAAATAATATTTACATATAAACCAGAAATATTCCCACTTTCAGTGTGAAAACCTTGAACTAGTCAAACGAGCCGATTTATCTTAACAACAAAAGCAAAGTAGATAAATATATTTATGGCACGGGCAACATATCGTCCGGAGGTTGTTACCAGCTTTATCTCTACTTTGGCTTAATGCCCTGCACGGCTTTGGAAAAGCTTTTAAAGGTTCGCTCATCCCTCGAGCAACGAAAGCTCATATTGTGAACGCTTTAATGTTTGGTTTATTTTTATATTAGCTTTTGCCTGTGGCTTTGTCAGCTTATTATCTCGTTTCCTTGTAAAGCTACTTGTTTTGTTAGCGAAATAAACAATAGTATGGCATTTGTTACAGTAAACGTAAACTAAAAAATAGTAAAATAAACTTCTCGAATTTGAAACGAAACCTAATTTTGTATGAGATTTGAGTATTGAGTAGTCAAGGTCACATTCAGTCTATAAGTTATAAACAATATAAGAACATTGCTTAATTATTTTAGGGACATCTTATTCTTGAATAATTAACATAATAGTGTATTTACAAACATCATCTATATTAAAAATGGCTGCCTGGGTTCCACAGACATATATAATATCCGTATATTCTAGAATCCAAGAAGCAATATCTTTAGTAATGTAATCATATACAATAACGAGCGTTTGCACATTTCATTTGTTTGTTCTTCAATCGATATTAATTGCAAATATAACAGCAATTACTCGAGAACAAACCTCAGCGCATTTGCAACAGGATAGTTTAAGTGAAAACAAACAATTTGCGTGAAGTTTGTTTTGTGTGGATACCTACGTGACGTGTTAATCTCACACCTTTGTTCTCTTAAACCTGATTCGTGAAAAATCATACCAATATTATATATGCGTCTGTCTGTTACCGTTTTCCTCTTAGACCGGTGAACTGTTTTAGATGTCATGATGTATAGAGGTAGTTTGCGATCCGTGACAAGGAATGGCATTGAGTTGTTTTTATCCAGAAAGACTCTAAAGGGTTGGAAAAGGGGTGAATATTGTTTGCCATATACCTTGTCGTCACGTCGTCCTGTCGTTACGAAAAACTATCTGTTATAATTTCGAAACTGGAACCAGTAACATAGTCAAGCATAAAACATATCAAATTTTTTTTCTTCCACTCTAAAGGAGCATCCGATCTTCAGATTATAAAGCCAAAACCATAAACCACTCCTTTCCTAATACTGTTCTATTGGCTTGCAAATTGTCGATAAACTTATAGGAAAAAGAGCAAAGTATAGTAGAATAGGTTTAGTAGATTAGAGAACCATTCACTAATAAGACCTTTGTTAACAAGTTTAAATCAACGAATTAATCTACATTCACATAATCTGAAGTTTATTTCCATAAATAATATTTGGCATTTAATAAAATCCATCTTAATATCACTATACTTTATTTATTGTTACAATTAGACATAATGAGAGTGACAGTGAATTTAAATGTTACTAATATCGTGACCCGCCTGACTAATTACTGGCAGTCATAAATAAAGCGTGCAATATTGGAAATCAGAAACTATTGTATAGGGCATTTGCCAACAATATTTAATGGTTAGGATATCTATAATTCTATTTTACATCGATGCATAGATTCGTTGTCTGATATCTATAACTGTTGTCTATGCATAGACTTGGATGCTGGTATTGGCGCCGGTTCGTAATTTGAATGGCGTTGTGTGATTGGCGGGCGCCGGGTGCGCAGGCGCACGCGTATTTAGGTCGCCGTGTGGGCCGCGAATCTAGCCACCGCTCAAGTTTGGTATTATATGAAATACTGGAATGTGTGTTCACAATAGACACGCTCAGCGAAGGTTACATTACAATACTTTAGTGCGCTTGCTGTTAAGTTATGGGGTACTTTGGTAGACATTATTAGTAAATGAAGCAGTGGTTTATATTTTCACTCTCTTACACCTGGCATTCGAATCTCTTGTCACCTTTACACTAATTCTAAATCAATACTAGTACTGTAAACTTAAATATTAATAAAATTGCTGCAAATTTTGGATTCAGAAATATTTTTGGATTATGATCCATCCTAGTCTGACAGAAAATACGAGCCCTTCATTAGTAAATTAAAAGACTATTACAAAATTTGCAAACTTGCGGTAATAATATATATTAGCCGTTCATGGCAGAAAATAAAAAAAAACAAACCTTGAAATAAAAGTAATAAACAAAGAAGCATTTTTTTTGTTCCCTTAATACACCATAGAGTATCAGTACAGTTAAGCTGGATAATATCTATTAAATGGTTTGCTTAGCTTTCATAAATACCTCGAACAAAATTTACTTAATTAGATTAGACTCGATTTACGCACGCGGGTCTAGATTTATTTAATCTTAGATCAATAAAATTGAACTCAACGGATTTGTGGAAAAAAGCACGCGACTGAAATAATCATAGGAGGTCTGAGTACAATAGAGCCAGCTCGTCTCAGCTTAGACGGCACGTATGCTCGTAAATACGACGTTCCTTATTATTAGCAGCTATTGTTCGGGATTGCATTTGTACAGTCGGAGACGGACGTCGACGGTATTACTTGGGCCAATTACCAAGGATAAGTTATGGAAACGAAGAATTATGAAGCTTGTCTTAAATATTATTGTTTTCTTAATTGCTGTTGGCTATGTGCGAATTAGCTTATTTGCGTGCAGCCAGACTATTTTTTACCAGGACGGAATAAGCTAACTGGCATTGTTTTTCGTCGTATAAGGAATTCCGATAAATGAGGCGTAAGCCATTATATTTAATAAACCAGACAATTCTTTATAGGAACGAGTAATGTCTTCGACTGTACTAGCTGGATATCCGACACCCGAAGCTTTAATATGCAGGCCTGGTACGCCGTTGCACAATTCAATCCTAAATAAAGGCCATACCGAGTTAATTAGCTATGGCTACGATGAATTTACGGTCCTACATTTGAACTTATGAACAGCGCTTAATTAATAAATGCAATTCTTTCCCATTGTTCAAATACCTGGCATCAAAATCAATCCTTAAATGCTAGGTATATCAAAATATAAAGCGGCATTACCTCTAATAACATATTTTATCTCAGGTAGACGAAGGCTGGCGGGATGCCGAAATCCGAATCATTCATCTTATAATCTGACAAGCTCTATTGTGGCTGACCACGGGTGTAGGTTTAGTGAGAGGTTGAAGGTTTTTGTATCACTCGGTTACGATTTGTTCATGTTACACAAAGTCTATACAGATAGATTCTTATAGATACAGTTTGTTAAATATGGTTCCCAATACAGGTTTAAGAGTTAATATTTTTTATCATGGAAACAACTTATATTGCCCCTATTCTGAGAATTATTGTTAGTCATTAATTATTGTTACAAATTTAATATTTCCAACATTGCGCTTAAGGTTTTGAGTGACATATTCAAAAACACGGGGCTCTACTTAAAATGGTTAAGAAAATAGAAATAATTTTTAACATTATTCCTTAAAACTTCGATTTCGATTTCGTTATTGTATTTGCGATTTTGGCGTGTATGTATTTTTACGAAAAAACCTTCTATAGTGGCATATTGTCATTATAATTAGATTTGTAAAAAATAAAATTAATCATCCGCTGGCATACGTTAAAATGTCAAATAATAACACATTTTATACGTGTATATATTTAATTAATTGGATCTAATGAATTTATCGGAAAATGATAAATTATGACACTTTGATATTATATTATAATGTAATATACAAAACAACGTCCATGTAACGTATTTACATATTTGAAATCGAGTGCGGTTTCCATTAAAGAGCACTCAATTAGAGGACAGTCGCGCGAGCAATAAGACCGGGGTTTTAACATCGATCCATCAGAGTGGGCGCAGATAAGCGCATGCTACCTGACACACTGATAAGTAAAGCGAACCTCGTAAAAAACCCTGGACAGTCCATTCCGGCGAGCGAGATATGTTCTCTAGCGTTTTTTATGCTTTGGAAGTAGCGAATGGGCGTGCGGTCTATCTGATGTTAAGTGGTCGATGTGACGATGGTGTGTGAGTAAAACTTTTTACTCGCACGGGATCTACCACCTAATTGCCGTGTACTTAACTTATCATGTAGCAAAAAACTTGATACTTGTTAAGCAAACCATTATAACATCAGTTTTATAGTTTCTAGTAATTACGAGTAAGTTAGGTTAAACTTTTTTTTTGTTGGCAACAAAAATATTTTACTTGAACTTCAAAGCTCTAATTTAAAATTTACGTTCATTTCATGACGCGTGTGCCGTCTATGCACGGTTTACGGGGGAAAAGAAAAAAGCAAAATGAGAGTAAAATGGTACGAGTACTTTTGTGCTATATTGTATGAAGAGTGAGAACATTTACTCCTGCATTCGATTTTTCTTTTTATCAGTAATTACGTACGGTGAACATTAAGGTTTTGCTGGAGCGCGCATATAAATCGGGTGTTTCATGAAATATCGAGTCGCAGCCGTGGGCTACGCAGCACGGACGCGTCGCCGCCCTTATCTTTGTCGATACGATTTTATACGATATTCCATTTTTTCTTTTTTTTGACTTTTATGAATCGGGTGTTCGCAGTGAATCGATAACTCGGCATCGACCTTTATTTTACATTTCTAACACATGTTCAATAAATGTGCCGTTTTCTCTCCAAGGAGAAATAAATTGTGACGTAACGTTTAATGACTTAGACGAAAAATGAAATTAGTTTTTTTTTCTCTCAAAGAAACGAGTATTTCTTCTTAAAAATGCGATTAACCGGTTGCAAGTCGGGTTTTCACTACATATGGCCACTTCATAACTGGCTACTTTATGCTATTGTAATGATCTAGGAGCTGCCATTGCCCACAAAAACACTGGCATTGTCTCTTAGCTTGTTACCGTATACAGAAATGTATTTTATCACTTCGCGCGGCGGGTTCGACAATTCAATGAAAAAAAGAGAAGAGAGTCCACTTTATTACCGTAGTTTAATATTCGTATAAAATTGTTTTTTTTTAATAACTTAATTGAAGTTATTTATAGGGTTTAATGCGGTTTTAGTAAACTATACTTAATATGGTGATGTTTAATTTAACAGTTTTCTTTTGATTCCAATTCTCAAGACTAGAATTTTTTATCAATTTAATATCGAGAATATTAATTATTCTTTTATATGTATGTTCTATACCAATAATATACATCTTTCCCATTATTTAATCCTTAAATACTCGTAGTAAAATAAAAAGTTTATGTAACCATATTTTTAATTCTTTTTAAAAACACTCATTCTTTAGACTGTTTGAATACGGCTTAATAATAAGTAGACTGCATTATCGATTGATGTATAAGACATCGGCCCCAGCAAACATCTTTTGCCTCTTTATCTCCATAAAATAATCATTATAATACCTGTAATACCAGTTTTCAGCTTACACTTTCAGCGCAAGCTATACTTCTAGGTCAAACATAGCTCACATGTTCCGAGCCACACAGGATAATGTGTGATTCAGACAGACAGACAGACAACAAATCCACAAGTTAAATTTCCTCGCCTTAATTTCTTTTGTAATTCATTAATGAACATAAAAAGTCGAGATGCTGCTTAAGGATTCCTCTTGTGTACACAGTTTTCGAAAAAGTTTCGCTGGCGAATTATTCATAATGAGTATCAGAGAGCAGAATAAATGTTGCATAAAATACAACTTATTGTCGTGTTATTACGACACTTTTCTGGATGCAGCCTCTCGGCCCAACGTCCGGAATTTATATAACGCATCGTTTTAAAATTTTAAAAAATACCATGTTTGTTGCTCGAGGGTTGAGTGTACGATCGATTGGGTTTATGATAGGTATTTTTTTATTATCTTATGTTAATGCACAAATTGTGTGGTTACACGGAATGATTGCATATCTTAGTAGCAAAGTTTTCTCGTCATTTACGGGCTAGGTATCGCGTTGTATGAAGGGGATCGGATACCCGAAAGATCAATCTCATAAATATAAAATATAAGTAGACTGCTATATAATGTTAGCGTTTCTGCACTGTTATTATATTACCACGGTCTTCGTCGCAAAAACATGAAACGTTTTATGAATCTGATGTCTTTGTTAATTACAGGAAACAGTTATGTATAAAATACAATATTTGTAAACCTGAATATTCTTATGATATGAAAGATGCATGTAAATGGATATAAAATATCGCTATACAATTAAAATGTAAGTTATTAAAACTGCTTGATTTTTTATGTATTACGAATGCAATAGTTGTAATCAAAATAATACCAATTTATCTTAACCAATTTTTGTGGTTCATCAAATAATAATTATATTAAATGTATTAGGTACAAATATATGAATGTCTATAGCGTAACATACGTAAGTTGAAAATATAATGAAATAGCGAAAACCATTAAATAATAGAGCCTTAACGAATGTCGTTGTTCTATGACAACTGCTTATCGCGCAGATGGGATTCGACGCGTAGCTCGTTTCATTGCTTCATATAAAAGACTTCAACGCATTGTGCGCGTTCTCTGTATAAATAATGCATTTCAAAGTTTATAGTTGAAATGCATTCTTTGTGTCATTGGTAATAAACTCAATTAAATAAAATTAAAGTACACTAAATTGATTTTATTTATTGATATAATTAACGAAAAACTATGTTGATAATTAAATGCAACTAAAGACTTAGGACAACGGACACGAAATTAAGAGAACAGGAGTCTGTATCAAAAATAAAGGAAATCTTTATCATGCGTTATGTCGGCGTTTGTTGTCGTGTCATAACTTGTCGCGGCGAGGTTCGTTACACGTCGGTAACGCTACACGACAAGCAACCGGACACCTCGTTGCGTGTAGCTCGCGTGTGGCGCCCACGGATGCGGCGGTTCCACCAACCGTTCTCTTCGTAACGATCGAAAACAAAGCCTAGTGTATTACGAAACTAATTTTCTATGGTGCCCATACCTACCACTGGTTGGGTATGACTGTACATATTGTGCAAAATACAATGTCTACGCTTTAGCTCATTTCTTCAGAGTCCTGTCACTGCTTCCACGTTACTATTATAATATTCATGAAATTGATTTTTTTATACTCTATGGGCCTTTGTAAATACAAAAAAGAATCTGATTAAGTGAGCAATTAATCTAATCTATAAAAAGTTACGTTTACAATCTGAACACTGAGAAATATTTTTTCAATTACATTTAACATAATTTCATTCTGTTGTTTCATGTACTGAAATCGAGAGAAAGGAAGTTCGGGTAACAATCTTTAGAGTAAGAAATAGCATTAAGCACTAAGATCACATACAAATTCTATAAGATTTTAGGGTCGATGGGTATAAACAGAAAATCCTGCGAGACATGTACTTTTTGTGGCGATCTTCATTTGGATAGCAACGCAAGAAAAGTGTGCATGCTGTGCGTACAGATTAGCACTTATAGTTAGGTTACAAAAGCTCGTACGAGCCTCGCATACAAATACGGAGGTAAAAGTAGTCCAAAACAAGTTGATTATCCTATGCTTTAATGAACTACGGCTAATAAAAGCTATCAATTATTTTTACATGTTGATTCGTTGGCATGAAAGTTCAATTATTGGACTTGTTTATTACTTTATCACTTGAGATGTTTATTGTATGAATAATCGGTCGACAAACATAAATATTAGTAATATGTTTGTTTGAAAAAATTGTGACACAATAAGTTGACGTGGTGTAAAATATAGATAACACTGAATTTTTTGTTAATGTTTCATGTTTGCTGGGAAATGAACTTTCAGTAATTATGTTACTATTATTTTTGTTTCTAGCGCATAAAATATGTATAATTATGATAAAAAACAAAAACTATATGAAATAAACATATATACAATATACATTTTTATAGATAAATGTTGCTACTTACGTCAACTAAAATTGATGGTTTGAATATGTCTGTTATCTGTAAAGGAAAGCTTACTTATTCAATCGTAACAAATATCAAAGCCGAGCGATTTGAGAATGATGACGATGCTTCCTCGGTTGAATAATACGAGTTCTACAAAAAAAACGTGTCAATTCAATATTTTCGACTATATACGTAATCGACATCATATGTAAACAACCGAAGCGATATGTAAACAATAGAAATCGGTTGAAGATAAAATTTATTCGCATAATTGCTAGAATACGCCATAAAATCAAATCTAAAAACTTAAAAATAACAAGGCATAACCACCTAATCGTATCGTGCTGCCCCCGTTCCTAAATCCACCATGCGGCGGAATGCCGGCGAACGAGTTTTCTATCCGTCCTTCTCTTCTCTACGGCATATCTCTGTCTGTCCTTGTCAGTCGCTTGTCATTTTCTATAAGTTTTTCTAACATTCTCCGCTTGCACCGCCCCGTCGGTTTCGACCTAACGCCTGGGTCTCCAACGATAACTTTTGTTTGTTCAATCTTGTGTGAGACACTTATGTTGTTATTCTTGGGTATGGTTCACTCGATACCTATTAACCAAATTGTAATAAAACTCCATCACGTCACAGTCTACCTTGCTAGTTATAAACGATCAATAACGTAATCTTAATGTTTCTAAAAGATACGCTTATGTATCCACCGAATACGTGGCATCGTATCCTTTTATTTAGATTCCCACATTCATAGCCGTTCGCCATTCGAAACAAAAATCAGCATTTAGATAACATTCAAGTCAATTAAGCAATACAAAATTGAAATTGCTCATTGGACTTTGCTGAAATCTTAATCTCGACTCTCTCCGCACTTCGTCTGCTTAATACTAACGACTTACAAATTAAAAGAGACCGAGACGTGTGCCAAAGGTAACTTTATGGGCTTCGCATGTCTTATATCAATAAATTATTAACTACGCTCCTTGTTTGATTTAACATTCTTACCGTTTTCCGTCAATACGAAATTGACTTTATGTCCTTGTCGTAAAGTTCAAAATCGTTTAGAGGGCAAAGAAGAATAGTTATTGAAATTTCGTCTTTAGAACCTAGGCCCAGCGCTTAATTTTGTGTACGTGTGTGTAAGCGTGAGCAGGTACAAATGGTAGCAAGCAAGTAGGTATTGAGCGTAAACGGGTGGAGGCGAGAATCTTTAGTTTTAATTAATACGCTGAATCTAGGGACGGAGTACTTGCTATTTTCAATTAGGCCTCGGCGCCAGTAGCGTGTTTTGAGATGTGTGATTTAATAGGATTCTGTAAGTATTCCCAATATAATGAACATAATTCCAAATACAAATTTAGCTTGAACCGAGGTCAGTTCCTGACAGGAGCAAATAATTTACTGTACCCACTTATACTGTACAAGAGCCATACATTGCGTTATGCAATTATTTTGCCTCATTAAATCAAGTGGTCTTTACAGGTGACTTTAACTTTTCTAGAGACATGTGGGTCTAAGGACTTGTGTATATAATTATAGTGGAATAATAATCAGGTTTGGAGATCGGATATGTTATAACATGTATGAGTGACTATTACTTTTTCATTATGCATTTCTTAAATTTTCATCATGTACTTTCGATGTTGAATTTAACTTTTGGTAATGACCTTTTAGGAACTGAATAATATAATTTCGAGATAGATAGATAGATAGACAGAATCGATAGCATTGACGTAATATGGTAGCCATTTATAACTAGTTGTTTAAGAAAAAATATGTTTAATATTTAAACAAATCGTAAATTTATTTCTCCTAGCAATCTTGTTCTCACACCTCTCGAATTGCGTAAAAAACGTATAATCCTTTATTCTCGCGGTAGGTACAATATCATAAATTTAACACAGCAATTCAAACAACTTGCTAAATTTGTAGTAAGGTCCCATCGACTAGCATACGAAACATTTATTAGTATTGAATTATCATTATTAATGGTAATCATATGTACATATTTAGCTGTATTGTAAATTCAATCTAAATAAATGAGTTCCACGACCTTTTGATCAAGTGGAAGAAATGCTATAAACATTTTATAGCCTAACTAGTCTTTGCCTGTAACTTTGGTATCTACCATTTAATTTATAGTTCATAATAGTATAATTAGTGATTTTCATCCGATGACACGCTCCATGTAGTAATAAAATATAAACACAATATATTATGTTTCAATATCCATAGTATTTATTTTGGTATGAAAAACAAATCAATAAATTATAAACCTTGTAAAATAAATGCTAATCCGTACATACTCGACTTGTTAGATTAAAGCTACTTAGGGTTGGTAATAAAAAAAACACTAATATTCTTCTCATTGTTAATAATACAGATTATCCAAATAAGAATTCGCTTTCAAGTTCAGTTTCAATATTCCTTGTGCATACAAACGATATTATATAAATTCACATTTTCTATAAACTTAAAATAAAAATAAAAGAAGATCGTATACTTAATGTTTACGAATACTTTAATAGTCGATATGGGAACGGTTCGATTGAGAAACTCTTGATGGATGCACGGGGCATTCCGTAATGATTCATCGATGTAATAAGATTTTGGATGTCATAAATTATCTCTACTCGTAACATTAATTTTGTTCAAACGTATCTTTGACTTTAATCTAGAAATTTGAATTCTATGTTTTACGGTTGTGATTCTTAGCATTTATTAAAGATGTCAAGATAGTCCAATATCTATATTAGATAAGTTTTTTACTCAAAAACGGAGTCGTCAATCGTCGATACTTTGGAAACCAAATAAGGAGATAAAAATATATATACCTACGCAATCTGAATGAAAATGATACCTCAATACCAATTGAAACCTTTTATTGCGATAAGATCAGGTGTAATAATGGTACTGTTTTGTTAAATATAATAGTAGCTAATTTTAAATCAATATGAAATAGAAAGGTAGGGTGAAATCAACTTTGTATCTAAGAGTACTAAAAACTTACTAAAAAGTTATATCATAAGTAAAAATAATATTTATAATAAGTGAAACTTGCAGAAAACAAGCAACTTGGTAGTTACAAATTGGAACTACTTATGCAAAACAGAATCAACCTACGACATTTTTGACCAAAAGG
>DWGW01000747.1:0-13308 GCA_018247775.1 Udranomia orcinus
CATAACTTTATTCAGTGTCATTAAGCATTCGTTATTCTAGCTGTAAGTTTTCCTTAAAATAAATAAATAAATAAATGAATACTCCATAAAAGGGTTCCATAATTATGTTGTCAGTGCGATAGACATCACCCAAGGGCATATTAAATCTAAATAAATATCAATCTCGCATTGTGTCCGGTGCGATATACAGGGTCAAGTCAAGATATTCTTAAAGAATTTAGTTTTAGTCCACAAAGTCTACAGTGATCACATACTCCATTAATGTTTACATATTAATTCAATTGGTAGCTTAAAATACATAAAAAGTAAAAACATTTCGAAGAAACCCACACAAAGCAAATGGTTTTTTATAATATTCTCAAACGTATGTGAAGTACACCAACCCGCAAGCGACAAGCGTGGTGAACTATTTGCTGATCCCTCCCACGCCAACCCACGTCCAGCTATGGGCGGAAGTAAGTCGACCCGTGTCCTATCAAACATGATTTATTAACCGTTAAGATGAAAACATTAAAATGCTTGTTTTAACTATATGAGAAACCAACGACAAATAAGGCTAGAAGAATAAGCATATTACTGACGTGTTACACATTTAGCTCTCGCTTCCCTTGTCATTGTTTTTTTTATGTTACAATGGAATCGAAAGACAAAGGGATAGTCATAATGGTATCATAAACTGCCAACCTATTGTTGCTTTGCTTTGATAAATACGACGGAATAGGATAGTATTATATTGTTCCAGACCAACGGCAACGCTAAACCGCCTAGTAATCTGAAAATAATGTAACATAAATTACGGATAAGCGATCCCTGACATAAGGCGAGAATAACGTCGGCGGAAAAACATTCATTTATATCCGCGTTTTTCACGCAGCCGAAGACAAAAGCCCTGCTGTTTCCCACAAATGCTTACGTAAGTTATGAGTATTCATAACTTCTTGTTGGAGTAGAGTAAGATTTAACGGATAAGTATTAAAAGAAAACTTGGTGTAGGTACGCGTAATAAGATGTTGGGTGAGCGCAACGGGGCCGGGAATGCTAGCACGCGCCTTTGCATATTAAAGACACCAATCACGACTCGGGGGCCACCAGCGCTCATTACTTCAGCTGCTAAATGCTAAAGCCCGGGAGAACCGAACGAGAAGCCAGATTAATTACAGTCCAGGGAGCTCCCCGACCGCCCAGCCTACACCAAACAAGTAAAAGAAACGACAACTTATACTTACCCTTCAAGCCCCCTGAATGATTATTCCCGCCCAACAAAAACAAAAGAATTCCAAGTACAATATCTCCTTGTAAACCAACTGGGTTATTCTATTATATAACTCTTTCGCGACAAATCTAATTTCAGTCGCGACTTGAATATTCATTAAAAATGGAGCGTATTTTAAAAACTGTTTCAGATTGAAAGTAAGAGCAATGTACGGGAGGTTTTGTTTTATTCATACTGAAAACTTTTATTTTTCTTTCGAAGTAGAGATTACTTTTGTGTTTGAAAAGAAGTGGCGTCATGTGTATGATTAGTAGAGCGTTATACATACGTATATAGTAGCTTAACTATCTACATCATCCTTGTATACGCGAACCATTAATTAGTTATTATTAATCTGTAATTAGCGTATCGTATGAACCAAGCGTTTGTGGCTTTAGTGAGATGTAGCAATGTACGTACATAAATTAGAGAACATCAAGTTACGATACACAGAGTTAAACAAACATTAACACTGGGTTAAAATATAATCTCCATAATCCACACTAATATTATAACTGATCAGACTGGGTATGGATGTAGTTTTGGACCCAGGTAAAAATATTGTGTATTTTTTTGCAAAACTCATAGCTAAGAGAATGGGGAAATACCCAAGACTAGAAAATTTGGACAAAGACGCCAAAAAACCTAGTATGTTTATATTTCTCTTAATTTGTATTATAAGAAAAATATAAACTTAACGAATAAAAAATCATGAGATTTAAATATACTCATAACTGGGGCTCATAAATTTTAATCGGTATTAAGTTAGTAAGTAGGTATATGTATGCAATTTATATATAGAAATAACCGTTACATACATTTTTTTAATACGATTTTAACTAGATTATTTTGATATAACATGAGTAGGTACAGTAAACATAACACATCAACATTTACTCATGACATATTCATCGCATATAGAGCCTAATAATGACAAACATGGCATCACGTTTATTATCCGTCGTATACAACGTTCACGTTAAAAAAAGGAATGGCTCAGCGTTTGTCGTTTATTTTTTAAACGGCAAAAAAATCTACACGGCGCATTCCTGTTGTTCTTGGCGCCGCATGCTCTCTGTGAAGCTTTATTGCAAACACCGTGTGATAAATATCTAGCTAGCCCCTCTCGAACAATATCTATTTGTTTGTTTTCTGTTTATTATTTTTATATTTTACCGCACGCTGCCAAACTATCGGGAAGATAGACTCATACAATTTGCGGTAAATTGGTTTTTTTTCACTGCGCTCTATGTTGTCTATGTTGTACACGTTTCTTGTAAATTACTTTATAAAGTTATTTCGATAGACAAAAAATAGATTTCGTATACTATGTAAAAGAATATTATGTTAAATTAGTATTTTATTTTTCTTTTTATCTTCGATCGAAAAATCTGTGTATTTTAATGCGGATGTTTATGTCAGATAATGTACGCAAATGTGAACGAAATGTGATACATGATTGCGGTTAATTAATGCAGGTAAATGACTAATCTTATCAAGAGTTAAAATAAAGGATTATCCCTATATTAACCTAACTAAATGTATGGTAAGTACGACTGTGAAAAGAGCAAATCGGAATAACGTAATAAACTTTACAATAATCCTTTACAAAACTTATAACATATTCCAAACATAATATTTCTTATGAGTCGTTTAAATAATTACAACGAATTATTAAAGTTGCGGGTTACTAAATATATAGGTGCTATACACATAAATAAAAATAAAAACTATAATCTACCTGAAAGGCTGAATTTTGATGTTTTACACATTAAACTTCAGTAGACATATTTAATTACAGCAACGATGGACAATATTTGTCAACGATGGTAATTATTCACTAATATAATTAAACGGACTGATAAAATTATGTACATTACAATTAAAACATTAACCTATTAATTGCGAAGTGAAGCACGTTTGGAAATGTTACATGATTATTATACATTGTACGCGATGAGCAAAGTGCAAACCATTATTTCCATTACGCATTATGATTGGTGCGGAATGTATATAAATGGTTGTCTGTTCAATATTATGCAAAGCGGCGGAATGAATAATAAAGCTTGCCATCGGCCATTAATTAAGATGCTCGAAGCTTAGTCATTCTGTAGGCCCGTGGGTTTCTGTCAGAAGTACAAATGCGAGCGGCGTTGTCGGTTTTTATCATCACTAAACAGACACGGCGGTAAGGGTGCTTCGAATGAAAACCATTGAGAAAGCGCCGCAGCCTGTCACCGCTGCCCTCGTACCCTTCACGCCACGAGAGTCCTACACATAAATCATATCGTGCCTTTAAAACACCTTTTTAAAAACGTGATTTATTTACATCGCTGTCCCCGCGTTTCTATAAGTACCCTAATCTCCCGGCATTTGTATCTGAACTTTGACGCAAATTCCGCTTAAGTGGTGAGATGACGAGGCGTTCCGTTACGTAACGAGATTATGCAAATAGATTTTACAGTCGACTCTTACAGTCACACTCCGTCTTCACAATACGATAAGGACTACGAACTTGTTTTGAACGTAAAAGTTTTCCATATTTTCCGCCAACTTCGGGGTTGATTCAATAGCCCATGAAAGGTTCAGTTGTGGAATGGAAATCCAGCCGCATAATGCCAGTTGGTTTAATTAAAATATTAGTTTTCCGACGTAAACCCGTACGGAACAACAAGGGACCAGAGGGTTGTAATGGTTGAAATAAAATCAAAAGTGGTCGTAGCGTAATGTTGCCGTACTCCGTCCTGCGCGACGCTTTGTTAGCGGGCCTTTCATGCTGCGCCACTCCAGACGACCCGGCCCTATTTGTATTTTGTTCACGAACTTGCCGAATATATTATTTTGTGCGAGTACGTACAGATGTGGAAGAAACTGATTTAAGAGTCCAATTCAATAGTCCCCTGAAAGAGCTCGAATAAAATTTTGTACCGCCTACTGGCGCGGACCTCCACTTAGGAGAACGTAAACGTTATATTCGGTACGGCATTGTAAGTTTACTAGCATTTTGACCAAAAGGGTATTATTTATGATCCAATGTACAGAATGTATTCCGAATTTTCGAGTATCGTTTGATATGTATAGCGTAATAAAATTAGATTTAATTAACAAAAGGTTGTTTAACTTTTGTGTGGGAGTATAGTTTGGTAGTTTGAAAGTGTAATTACTGTACTCGGAATATTAATTTTGAGCTTATAATTATTTGTTTATTTTTATTACATAACCATTTTCTGATAGATAATTTTTCGTTCCTTATCAAACTAATATCAAAACGGAACGTGACTTTGTCGGTTTGTCCTTGTTTCAAGCAGCACCGGATCGTCGGGTCAACGTATTGCACAGAGATTGAGAGAGAGAAAGATTGCATCGAGATAGTTTACGAGTCACAGAGTGACGGGCTACTTTTTATTCTGAAAAAATCTGAAAAATCCACGGTTTCTGTGGGATTCAAACTTAAATGGAAAAACCATTTCGACTAGTGGAGTCCGCAAAAGGCAAAAGATGGAAACAATTTCCGAATGTACCCACTTATTACATATTTTATTTTTAATATATTTTTATTTTGATATTTCTGTAAACATTTTGTACGTTCACCTCATTTTATTATTAGAATTAAAGACAAAGACAGAACGAGAAAAATAAATACGTTTCAATTTTACTCAATACAAATGAATCTAAATTGTTTATTGAAATAAATACAAAACACTACATCAATAAAAAAATCTAAACTACAACATCGCCATACAATACTGTTTTGTCCGCCTTTCACTTTTAATTTGTTGACTTTTGGCTTTTTGATCCGATTGCCGTTTGATGAATGCATATCCACATCTGAATAACGATCGGCCAAAATCCACAATTCATAGTTGTCAATTTGCAAAGCGATGAGAGATTTTATCTAAACTGACTTCGCTGGTTCAGCGATCCGATCGGATCCAAGAGGATCTTGGCTTCCGGCATCAAGAGGGCGCAGTCGTCTTATTTCGTTCC
This sequence comes from Udranomia orcinus, assembly GCA_018247775.1. Taxonomy (NCBI): domain Eukaryota; kingdom Metazoa; phylum Arthropoda; class Insecta; order Lepidoptera; family Hesperiidae; genus Udranomia; species Udranomia orcinus. Next base: position 5,240 of record DWGW01000747.1, read on the forward strand.
GATCACATCAGATACCATGAGATATGTGCTATTTTGATCCAAGTTGCATTTTGGACTTGTATTTTGTCTTTGTTCTAAAATCTTGTGTATATTAATTTCTTTTCTTTTTAAATATGAAAAAATATATATTGAAAAATTAAGACAACCATATTTGCTATCTTTAACTAATCAGACAGAGAATTGAACCTGTCCCCGGTTCGATTCTTTGCTGTATATACTTTTACAAAATACTTAAACTGTGGTTGGATAAAGACGTGAGCGGTTTTAGTGTATGAATTGTTAGTTTGAAAAACATTTTTAAATTTATATACACATTTAGGGCGAGCAACTTGGCGTACGTAAATCCGGTCGCTATTTGTTATTCATGGATTAAATTGCTGATAACTTGACGTGCCACTAAACGGATGTGACAGTATTATACATTGCCTCGGTTATAGAAATTGACTTCATATCTATTTGGCGCGATGTGGTTAGTAATCTCATTTACGTGTGGGCTGGGCTATGATTACTTACGTTTCACTAGTAATAAGGCCAGAACTATTTTAATGGAATCATTTGGCTTTAATAATTCCATTTATACGCCCCTATATATAGAGGCATTCTTATGTCATTAGTTTATACGAGTATACTAAGAATTATTTAAATGGAACAGTTTCGCGTTGAAAATATGGCCATCACATTGACACATTCCTATGTTAGTAGTTTAGCACACAGACGTGTGACCATGTTGTACAGTCATCGTAGCAAATGAACTTCTAACTTAAGAGAACTAACGTCCCGTGTAAGGTCATTTCAGGACCCAAATGGTCTCTGCGTAATATAAAACTACACGCCTATAAAGCTAAAACACAATTATTTAAGTTCAATTTTGTTCTTTTCTCGTCGTATCTGCTCATTCTAAAGCCGCGATAGATCAGCCTCCTCGAATTGGTGAAGCAACTAAGTTAATTTTAAAATTGAAACTAACAGTCTAATAATATAATTAATAATAATCTTCTTATTCAGATAGAACTAACAAAAAGTCCAGTTTACTGTGGGCAGATGGCAGTCGCCGAGTCTGAGTGAATTAAGGAAATAATCACTATTGTTTCATTTAGGCATTCAAACATTAGTTTAATCAGAATTTGTAGGGTCCCATATTGTAACTTTCCATTTCTAAAAAAAATTCCTGAATCGGATCAGTAATTTTTAAATATCCCTGTATTTTAATAACTACAAACAAACTTAATAATTTATACAACAATATTGTATGGTAACAAAAGCCACGTAAACGCTGGTTCAGTAAGCTGAAACAGTTTGAGCATGCAGATAATAAAACGCCCGACATTAAGACGATTAGCAGTGCTGGCAGGCTATATTGCGTGGCTAATATACAGCCGCCTTGCACGTTAGCTGTTGCGCCTGCGGTTTAAATAACAATTCCAGCTGCCTCCGTTTGTTCCACTCTGTTTGGAACGCCTAAAACCTTGCATTTCCTGGGAACAGAAGGAGATATAAAAGCAATTGCTCCGGAGCGTTTCGAAATACAATTGCCTAACAAGGCGGATGCGGAATTTTCTCAACGTTAAACTCGACTTATGTTTTTAACCGATTTTTGAAAGTCGGTCCGTTGTTTCTGTTCGTGATATTCTTTCTACTTGAAGGATTTTTATGAGTTTGCTATTGATTTTGTTGTGTTGTAAGTACAATATCGAGTACATATGTTTATCAAGACATAACTTGTCGAACGTAACATTATTTAATGTTTTAAGAAATACAATAAAACAAAAATATTAAAAAAAAATGGTTTGAATTACCAGGCACTTGGTTGAAATATCTATCTTTTGATGTACTTAGTTCGGTAGTTAATTCTTTTTTTGATTTTTTCGAGAGTAAATATCCTCTTCTATGAAAATACAGCATGATATTTAATTTTTAGAAAATTTGCACTGAAGTCGTGAAACAGAAGCTTCTACAGCTAGTTGTAAATATGCGAACGGCGAGGGAAGATATATGTCAGCAAGCTTGTAAATGTGTGTTTAGCATTTTTGCTGTGTGGTGTGAGCTCGGCGTTTGTCGATCGGCTTGCGCAAACAAAAGACACAATTTGCATTTTAACTAACTGATAACTAGGGCAGTACGGCTATCGTATCTCTAATTCCTCTAAATTCCGTTCGGGCCCGTTTCAGATAACGTATCTTTTTTCCTTGTTTTGTTTAAAAGAAGTTTATATCCCTCCTTGCTGGGACGGTAAATTTTCGTTTTACACCGCTCCTCCAATGTAAAAGATTGGAGTATAAATTAAGTAATCGTGTATTAGCCCGAGTAGTAAAATTTATTATACTCCCGAAGCAGAAGTAAAGCTCTTAAAACGTAATATTTGAAGTCTATAAACAAGGAATTAATTTTAGTAGACTTTAATGGTAATTTCTTGGAATAAGGCCATAATATCCTCTCGTATCCTGTACATCAGGGGCGATATCTCGAATAAATCACGCCGCAAAGCCTGCATTTATTGCGAGGCGTAAATTAAAAAAGTTACAACAATTTCGAGTGAGTTATTGTGCACAGCTCTCTTCTGGTTTCAAGGGAATACGTTGTATTGATGTAGCTAAACGAATTTTGTCTAGTAATAATAAATGACAGTGATATTTAATCTCTCCTGATATATTAGAACAATTGACGCATAGAAACTGATACAAGCCGTGACGTCATATTACAGTTGCAACTCTTTTGTGTATTCAAGAATACGGAAATATAAAATATGGTGATTTAAAATTGCAGACGCGTTTCAACTTAATTAACATCCACGGAGATCGATAGTGCGACATACGTATGTGTATTCGGTTATAGTATATTAAATAATACATTACAATAATAGGCGCATTTATCTTTCAATGGTTGTTGGGATTCAAATCCGGCTTTTACAGTACATATTAATCCGAACCACTCGTAGCCTAAACCCGGGGATTAGGTAGTGGTTTACGGGTCGTAATTCCGGCGCGTACATACATAAAGTGCAAAATCATTATGTCATGTGCACGCGTAAATCGGTTAACGTTTGATTTGTCGCTTTCGAATCGCCTGCCGTATTTGTGTTATTGTCGAATTTCGCATTTCGATGCTCGTGTAACTTGATACAAATGATTAAACGGGTTCCCGGAGTCTACTAAAACAAAATTATATTGGTTCCCAAAACAAAGTCGTGTAAGAATAAGTTACAAATGAATAGAAATCGTGACAGTAGCCACGCAAGCTTGTGCATATAATAAAATTGTGATGTTTTAACGTGCATTATAACGCTCTAGTGTTGAAAGACTAATAGAGATTTCCGCGCTTCATCTGCATGATAGAGTATGGTGTAAATGTCTAATCCTTCTATTCCAAATGATAAATGTGCTAAAATTTCCGTAATTCCACTGCGTCGGCACCAAACCCATTTCTGCCTTAAAATCCTACAATTAGCATAGTATTAGGTACAGCGTTCTCGTAAATGTAATGTTATATGATTACTTTGTTTTTTAAGCGGCTTAAACGGATTCATTTAACACGTTTTTTTTTTAGTTTATCAGTTATAAGAAGATATTCGTATATACTTATAGTTTACTTGTGGATTGTAATTAGAGAGAGACATCCATATTATTACTTGCTATACTTATATTATACTGTGTTTGAATCTCATAGCGAATATATTTCATGGATCGATTTCATGGTAGACAGGAATACTACTCACCTAAGCGTATCTGCGCTTTACATAACTTGCTCTGACATTAAGTAGGTTTGCTTCATCCTGTTTTGTTCAGGATGCCAAGGTTTTATTAAGATGCCAAGATTTTATTAAGATGCCAAGATTTCGTTCTTACGTATTATCTAGATATCTTTATCTTTATCGATTACTGACTGAAAGTTCAATAGTGAATTTTTTTTTTTAAAAGTGCTGAATCAAAGTCTTTAGTATAAACCAAACTGTCTCTTATTATAAGGAAAATTTTATTTTTTCTTTTCTTTTCTCACAAAGGTATAGAATTACGAGTGTTACTAAACTGTATCTTTCGATTATCGCAATTTTTTTAAATATTTTTTTAAGATTTAACTTGAGATGAAAGGAAGGAACTTTGTTAGTTTCGGATGACTTAGATCGATACCGACCTGTATATCGTGGCGGTGTGTTCGTTGGGAGTGATGGCTGATGATCATGGAAGTGCACGCGGGACTGTGACCCATGGCTAACTCTCCAGACTTCGGCATCCTCGCTGCCAGCCTTCTACGGCTTATCATTGGTAAGTTTCTGCTATAATGTAATTAGTTCTTTTAGTGACGGTGATTGCGTCAGTGGTTTTTGTATCCTGTCTCTTTCAAAGTTTGTCTTATTACTATTGATAAGTTTCACAGTTTTGCGACAGATGTAAGTAAATTTCTATGAATCTCTACTGTCTAAATTGAGGTAAATTTCGACCCGAAATACTTGAGAGTTTAATTTCTAGTTTTAGTTTTATTGTGAAATCCTTTAAAAACTTTAATAAAAATAGTTTAACTTTAAAACAAAAATATTATTATGATTCAAGTTATATAAAATTCTCGTGGCAAACGCGTATTTTATCTTATTTTATCTGTCATATTCATTGAGATGACACATCGTAAAACTTTTGTTGATGACTCTTGAACAACTTCACACGGAATTGCAATTTTCATTTTATTTGCTCTTCACTGAGAATAGTTTTAAAAATTCTGTTGACAGACTGGAAAAATATCTGGTGTATGTATTTTGTATAGTGCTTATGTACAATATGTTAACGAAATTTTGGCTTCAGTTTTTCTGTATCAAAGGTGGCCTATTACTTTCATATAGCTTTTTCAACTGGAGTGTTTTTGATGTCTGTTACCAGGAACTTAAAGTAGGTATTTTTTTATTTGCGTCTATTAAAAGAGCTATCACAAAAACAAGGATAAAACAGATTTATGCTATACATACAGATTGCTATATATACAGATTTATACTAGTATGGGATAAACTTAGCAATGCAGAACACAGTCATCCATTATCATTGAATAAAGTGGATCATTGTAAATGTTGAATTACAAATAATTAACATACCGAGTGACTGAAATGAGCTCGATAATACCTATTTTATATCGGTACAGGAGAAATAAACAAGCACAATTTATATCTGATATATGTATTTATTGGCCCTTAACGTAATTAACAGCTCTCACGGCAGCCACACAAACAAAATCTGAATAAAATTCAACTCTTCACACTACTCTTCGTTATTGGCGACATTTATTATGCCGTGCAAGTTAATATTTGAGCGATATGCGTTGCATAATACATGACCGGCATAATTTATTATGCCATGCATCATGATTATTGTTGTCATCGCTGTAAAAATCTATGAAATTGATATTATTTTAGCAGATTGAATTAATATTGCGCTACAGTGACACATGGCATGTTTTGTTTGTTCAGTTTTGTGCATATTTTATCGTTACCAAATAAATTAGAATTGTTGTATAGGTATCGTTGTACTTTAAACTACTAATAGATAACTTATCGGAAAGTATTTAAAAATATATATATATTGTTATTTGAGTGGCATAAATAAATACTTCAATTAATGGCTGTTAATTAAGTTAACAATCAAACACACATCACAGGTTATAATACATTGAATAATTATAAAATAGATAACGTTATTATGACACTGAGTTTAACCGTAAAAGCAATACAATCACAATTGATACATATGAATGGAGTTTGAGAGGAAAGAATCTTAAAATATTAAGTAATGTCGGTAAGTGTACCTACGTTTTCGAAGTTATTGTATTTCAATTTTCAATTTAATCAGTGCTGATACCCCGAAGGGTGATCTATTATTTAGTGCAGACACTTATTGTCGGATATCAGAAACCTTATCATCCCGAGAACTGATCCCTAGCGAACAATGTCTTTATAATGTGAGCCTAGCCCTACCTATAATATACCTACACCTAGCTATATTATAGGTAATAGTTTACACCAAAGGTACACATACACATTTATTTAGAACAGAGAAGATTAGCCGGCTGTAATATAACAATTTAAATATAAAAAGCATCTTGCACATATATTAATCATTAGAAAAATGCTTCATATTGGAGTAAAACGATAAGGAATTAAAACCACCCTCAGGCTAATCGCGTCTTCTTAATCGAGGTCGCATTCCGATTCGATGTAGCTTATGGAAAAAAATGCAAAAATTGTCAACTTCCACGTGCGCTATAGGCAACCAAATAATGCTTTTAAAATGGAATTATTGAAGTATGAATTAGACATTATAATATTATAACAATTGAAACAGTGTTATGTTCTAGTTATGAAATGTAATAATCCTTGTATAATAATTATAATATGTGTTCAAAATGTCCAAGCATACAATTGCTTTGTTTTAAATGCAGCAAGTGAGATAGAAAATTTAGGTAGGCTGATCGCATTCACTACACCGGAAAATACAATATGTGTAGGAATATCCAATAACTTATAGTATCATAAACACGGATATTAACCTAAATACGGTCTTCACTATAAACCTTTGCTACATCGCTTATAATTATGCTAACGATCGCACTCGAGTAATTTGTCCTTAACTTTAACTAATTACTTAGGATACTTTTTGCCGTGGGCGAAAGCTTATAAATAGAAGATCACATGTGGAATATGGATAGAAGAACACGCAAAAAATGCTGACGATATACGTCGTGCGTATGACAGCTTTTTGTAAGAACATTGTAATACTCGTGTACTCTTTGGGATTTGTTTACGAAAATATTGCCAAACTAGATAATCGCAAACAGCTCATACGTGTAAGTAGCTACTACAATAAAATTTGTGTGCCGTTTTATCAAGTTACTTTGGTAACTCTAGCTTTATTATCTTCATTTTACTCAAGGGTTTTATGCGAAGTTAGGTAGAACAATGTATTTATAGTGACATAGCTACTTACTTGGGAGATTGTGGCCGGCGCGGGCAAAGCGTCGCGGTAAGTTTACGATGTTTGTGAGATATAACTTTGGTACATATATTTGAATGATGTGTGTTTTACATATATGATATATTCTAATCACATTTAATGATCGCTCCAGGAAATGTAATGATTTAGATGACTTACTTACCCCGAGGACTAAATTGGCATGCTTCATTATGAGTGCTTTACCTTAAGATATTGACTCATCAGTTTCCTTGTAGTTTGTCTGCATTTTGTTACCTATTGATTTAGCTTATTTTTGGTCAAAGGTATTTTATATTAGTATATTATATTCGTAATTTAGATTGTTATATAGAATTAGTAACGTAAGCTCATAATAATTGCTGATAAATCCATACGAATCTGCACTTATTAGAGGCCTGGAGTCGTGAGCTATCAAAGCGAGAGCTATGTTCGATTGCTAGTTGATACCGTTGTTAGCGACTCTTTGATGACGGCAAATAGTTAGTAGTTGTCGTGCTTAATGTAGCAAAGGAGCTACAAACGAGAAGATTATTGCAGCGTTCAATTGTACATAACTAAACAACTCGAGTCAACTTCTCTATTTATGCACATCGTATGTATGGTAGGGGATTTATAGTTTCGGAGCAAGAATGCCACAAAACGGGAATCCTTCCCAACATGTCGGGGTGTTTTGAAGAGTTTTCCTTGTTTTTGTGAAAATATTTTCTAACATAAACGAAATAAGTCAACATAGCTGAAACACCACAATCGAACCACAAAGGATTACAGGATATTATAGGATGTGGCTTTGTTTTTAAATGCCACATCCTGCTTTTTATTGATAAGCTAAAGCAATCATAGAACACTGCTACGTATTTAATAATATATGTATCGCATGTTTAAAGACTAATAAATTATTGGATGTAGGTTTAGAAATAGCAGTTTTTTTTATTCATATCATGCTATTTACTGAAAAGCCAGAGCAGCGATTTAAGACTGCACAGTACTTAATAATACATCGCAATTTATTTAACTATCTGATATGATATGGGCGTTGATATCTCGTGTGAGGTCCAGTACCGAGAACATTTGGAGAATAAGGCCAAGCTGGCAGCCAAGAAACTG
>DWGW01000748.1:0-13307 GCA_018247775.1 Udranomia orcinus
CCAAAGAATCCATCTGCATAATTGATTTAGTAATTTAAAAAATATTTTTACCTCCTTTAATTTTTTTTATTTTAACATTGGCTTTACTTATTACACACCGGTGATATTTATTCATAATTAATCATAAAAAGCCATATTCTTTCAGAATAATCTCATATATGTAGGTATACATAATGTTTTATACCCCAATGATTGAATATAGGTATTGCTAAGAATTAAAGTTACCTTTAAATGTGTAATATTAAAATTTAGATTTAGAAACTATTTTGTAATATGTGAAGAGTAGAAAATTGGGAAAAAATTAATAGCATAATCCACACTACCAATATAAATCAAAACATCTATTCAAATATTTGTAAATTTCGCTAAACACTAATAGATTACAATTAGTAATGCTTTCTAAATAAGAAAATAAATTATTAGCCGCCGTTTATGGATTTAAAACATACCTAATATTCTCAAATAAATTCAACCGCACGCTAAAATTCATTTTTTAAAATTCAATTGACTGACATAAGGTCTAAAGTTGCCAGTATGAATGATGTACGTTAGCGGCAAACTTGACAGCACACTTGACAGATAATAACGTTCACTTAGATGAGACCTACTCATATACCTAAATAATATAAGTGTAATTAAAAATAAAAATAGTTTCATTTATTTTACCTACTATCTAGTTTTAAATAAGGTAATAATAATATTTCTAAATAAAGTAATAAATTTCAAGTATCAAATATTTATTTGGGCTCTCTAAAATTAATAGAAATGGAATAGGATTCCTAGGCAATTAAAAATGGGTAAATACTTTCCCCTATTCTCTATTTCAGCCTTAATACGACATGAAATCATATCTACGTAATTCGACATTTTAATCCAAAACAGTGTGACCGTCAAACACTAATTGACATCATAGATCCCTTGTGAAAATCATTAAAAACTTACTTTGATTGTGTTGTCTGGTTGATCGCGATAGTACGACAGGGCGCGTAGTAGCCGGAGTTTTTGTATTGTGATGTACATTTCTCGGCTAATTAGAACGGGAGCAGAGCAGGAGCGCAGGAGACGCAAGGAGGGCAGGGCGGAGGGCAGGCGTGCGGCGTGCTGCACTCGTCTTCTCTCAGGCGTGACGTCCGGCCGGGGTCAGCGAACGCAGGGCCGGCGATCGCTTTCTTGTGCCCGACAAACGACCCTCCGAGATGTCATTCACATGTTACCCATCGTCCCTTCCTGGATCACGCGCCGAATTCATTAACACCGAGCCCGCAGCGGGTGCATCCCTGACCGATCGCGGGAGATTTTCGTCACGTTCGACACGTCCTACCATTCACTGTTCACCCAAACACGCACGAATCGGGGGTTGACAAGTCCGTTATTAATTACTGCACAACATGGTCGCGTACGCGTCGTCAGCGCAGGCGCAGCCATCAGCGCTAACAGATTGATCGCGGCAATGTATCACACGTGCAGTCCGCGCTAGCGGCCCTTCTATTTGTAAACCGGCGCCGAGGGCCGCGCATTCCGATCGTGCTTCGTGCCCTGCGCGCCGCCACCCGAACGCTCTCCCGACGCACCACGCGAAGATAACCCGCGACCGCCTTACTCCGCAGTTGCATTGAGCACTACTTTCTATGACTTCTTGTCGCTCGAACCACTGTACTGAAGGTATTTTGTTTACACTCACGTTGTGTCCCTACCTAATGTGGTCATTCGACTGTACTCGTAAACCTCAAGTCCTATAAAAGGCGATGGGATTGTAAGATACGAGTATTTTGATATCGGTGAAAAGATGCAAATTCTTTGTGTGATACTTGATTGATACATAATTCTTTATTGAGTTGAGTTTGGTATATTGTGTCACTGATAGGATAGAGGGTAGTTGTATTTTTCTAAGTACTTTAATTTCCTGTGTAGATTCAATGAAAATCTTTATTACCTTCATTCCCAAAAATGTTCAGAACAATGATCATGTTTTAGGTCCATAGGTAAGACCTACAGTTAATTACCAACATCTACAACCTTTCACAACTCTTAACGTAAGCAAATATTAACAACAGATGTGGGTAGTTGCATTTTATGTGAAACATTTGAATAAATTACAGTTGGTCACTCGTCCCCTACATTCCAGAAGTTTCCACGCGAACGTTTCCTATCCGTAGCTCAAAGTTCGAATGAGACCAAGTGCTGAGCATTGATAATGACGTGTAAGTACAATCCCGCATTCCGATGAATGGTGCGCGGGGGCCGCGCGGGACGCACGCATGCCTGCGCGTGCGCCGCCACTCCGCAGAACAATCGCTACAACAAATTCTAACAGGTGTCCACTTTACCTTTACTATCCGCACCGAGCAGTGGAATATTAAGATGCCGATAAATGATAATAGAATGAAGGGACTAGTTGTGTGATCAATCAACATACTGATTGGGGCATTTTAGTTTTTTGATATATAGATTGAATGAAATTCATAGCGCAAATGATAATGTGATGCAATATGTTTAATTCGCCTTCAAGTAAACAACGCAACAACGCAAGTTCACTTGTGTACAATAGCCTGCGATCCTGAGTGTTCCGATTGACTACCAAATGTATGACGTGTATAACGTTTATTAAGTGTATTCGGACTTTGTAATAAATAAAAATACATAATTATTGATTTTCCATTCGGGAATCCCACCACCTTCATTGCATGTAAGAAATTTGGGACCAATTGCTTATTCGAAGCCACTGATTGATATTAATCTATGGTAAAGTAATCTACGAACAATCGAAATTGAAAGCCCATTCTGGTAGTTAAACGGTGAAGATGCGGGTACTATGAGGGGAGTGTTTGAAGGGGTTCCCGACTGGTTTTCTAAAAATCAGGAATAGACAATCCAGTTACTTACGGTTCGCACTGCTAATGAATATTTTATTGAAATTATTCTAAACTAATGTTATGGTTTGCTAATATTCGTAAGCCTGCAACACATTTTGTTGCTTCTTAATGCAAATAAACTATTTAATTGACCAAGTTCCCCCCTAATATTCCACAGTTTAATGGGCAAGAAGCAACAGTTAAAGCACTGCTGTTATATTCCCAACTCAAAACAAAGCCGAATGTCTAAGATCATCCCAAGATAGTGCATACCATGGACTAGGATGGTCGTGAGAACTTAATTGCAAGGACCTATAACTATTCTGTATTCTAAATTTTTAATCAATAAATGTTTGGGTTTCATTTATCACTTTAACATACTCTTATTATTCCATGCACCAACTCTACCATGTTCGTGTTGTGAGACGTTAACGAGGTCTTTCCCGGAGTCGTGGACTAGACTTGGAGCTCCTACTCTTACCCCCTCGACTTCGGAATTTCCTTTTAGTCGCCTCTTAGACAAGCAGGAGATACCGTAGCGCTATTCCCTAAGTCCTACTACAGGAATACAACAAGCACGCAATCTAGGTAACAAAAGAAGCCCCTAATTATCGAGCTATAATGATTGTTATTGCGTATTTTCTGATAATTGTTTGATATTATTGGGTCAAAATGTCGTGGTCGCTAGCATGTCAAACTGAGCTGGTTTGCCAATTCGGCAATTCAAGTAAGAGACTCTCGACGAAAGTAGATTCTGTACGTAGATGGCAATCTACTAACATGTTATTCCTTGTCGTAGCAAATATTACATCACGAGTTGAGGTTCACGAGGAAGTTCAGGTAAATCACCGTTAAGTTTGGATCTATTGTTATATATAAAATAATTATTATGTTTGCAATATTATATAGACAGATTGATAGTTATAGGTAGAAAAAAAAGAAGTTAACAATTTATGTCTAATACCTATTTTATGGCTAACTAGCAATAGTACTTCTATTTACAGTCGTCCACTTCAATGGCTCGAGTTCCAGGAACTTTTGTTTACCTACATTAATTTTATTTCAACCTGTGAAATATACTACATTATACATTATATTCATTCGGAATGAAATCTACTAAGCGACAATCATTCCATAAATACCTTATTACAGTTACTTCAAATCCACTGTAGGAAAATAAGGTCACATTTTCGTTTCTTGAATTAAACTCTTACTTCATTGATGGAAGAAAAATGTAAGGAATCTCACATAACTAGTTACTTTATTAACTTGTTTGTCGACTTACTTGAATAGCTGCAATGAGTTAAGGCGAAGCGGGTTCAAACCTATTATCAATCTAATGTACATGAAGTATTCTAGTATTAGTTTATATGAAGATAGCCTAATTATTGCTTACTTGTAATTTTAAATTATTGTTTTTTATATCTATGAACCCAACGCGTAACTCATATTGTGTAAATTTTAATAATTGTCAATATTACTAACTCAACATGTCTGATATAGTGAATGTTGTATGCACCTGTAATAGTCATGCATACTATCTATATTTCCGTGTAAGTCTATTGAAATGTGTTGTTTGTAATGCTGTTGGTGTGTCAATAGATAAATAAATAAATAAAGTGGTAAGAGTATTTTAAGTGTGTATTTTTTTCTTGACCAGTATTGTTGACTGCTTCATCTACGAAGAATCATAGAACGTGTCGTGTATCCCTAAAAAAAGCTCTGTTCCGACATCCTCATTTTGGTACTGACTGTTAATGTTTCGGTATCAACATGTTTTTTTTCCGGGGAATCCCCAGAAGGCGGGAAATCCCTCGCTGCACACCTATTAAACAATGACGTTACGTTTTATTTAATTTGAATGCAATATTAGGGCTGTATTGCAGTATCCAGCAAGCTACTCTACTACTAGGTAGCTAATTAGTAAACCTATCTGTTTTGCTACTCCTATCGTCTTACAGGCACTCAGTAGTAAATCCAATGGCTACAATTCTTTTTTCAATATTTTTTACACTAAGAGTCTTGGGCGCCATCGACAACACACTAAGACAACTACACATACATTTAGACCAAGAACAGTAATTTAAATTCATCATCCAAATTTCGCTGCGTGTCGAACCTAGGACCGTTCGAACGGCAGTCCGGCTTATTGACCATTGCGCCATTCGGGTCGGATCTTTCTTTCTTGGGGCAAATCCTTGCATATTAGCCAAGTCTTCTTAACAACTAAATTTAATCATCGCGTAGCACAGCATTGTCTATTCCTAAAGGCGGCCAGTAACGGGTTGATGATGAAATGTTTAGCGGAATGTTAATGGTTGCGGTGCAGTGCCATAAATGACTCATGTCTTCAACGTTACATATTAAGAACATGTTCGCAGGAATGCGGATGCTTCCGAGAGGTAACTGCTACGCGATTGCCCCCGAACCATCTACTTTTCTATGGAACTGAAGCAGCAACTGATGGACGTTATGAACAGGCAGCTTTGGGACTATTTAAAGGAAATGAGTGTTATTTCGGGTTGTTACAGCGCTGTTGTTTCGTCTACGATGACAAACTAGTAATCTGTGATGATGTTGATCATGACCAAGATAATAATAAAATATTTATTACAAAGTGGTTTATCTTAGCAAGTGGTTAAAGACTTCCTTTAAGTATAAAGTACTCGTAGTAGGAGTCTCCGCATATCTCTAAGTTACCAACTTAAGAAAATTCTAATTGTGAAGATTGAGAACAGAACAGATTACTCTAATTAAAGATAACTAAACGTGTGTGTACTTACGTGGGTGTAAAACATCCTCTAAAAGTATACTTATTGACCTTATAGAATCAGTCAGCAGTTTCATGAAAGACACTTGACTTCTGACTGATGCAGAGCAGGGTAAATGGAGAATTAGTCACTGCTATTGTAAAATGACTGACACAAAATTACTCGTATGTATTGACACGTTGGTAGTATTTTTTTATATCTTGCAGTGGTTCTGCGAACGTTCGCGTCTCCGTAAAATTAAAAATGTGTCTTTCCATATATAAATGACGTTGATATGTGACGTCGATGCTATGGCAAAGGATATACAATCCAACAGACTTGGAATATTAGATATTAAAATATGTACCGAACTAATGATCTCACGATGAATCAACCTACTATAAAATTAATATGTACTTGCAATAGTAATTTTTATTCTATTAGATGTATATCGCTATAAAAATAATAGTATGCCCGTATGCGCGTAACGTAAGGTGCGAGTGCAGCTGCTTCAGTAACGATTTAGATTGAAATTACGTTCTGAGTCACAAAACCGAGAGTTGTAAATTATAATACAATAAAAAGTTTTGTTTTATGTGTAATTTTCGAATTGCAATCGTTATTTCTAATAAATGTATTAGAAATTCTTAAAACAAAAAATCTCGTTAAAATCGATCGAATTTTGTAAATTTAAAGATTTTGTAGACCTATAAGTCTATCAAAAGTTTAATTGTAATATTACACAAGTGCAATAGTTGCTCCTAGTCTCATAAAATATAATTATTCTTTATTCAGTTAGGTATACCTATAGTAAACTTTAATTCGAAATATTGGGCCATTTAATGCATGAATCAATATTATGTAGCTTCGCTACTGTTGGCCGATCGCCCCTTACAATTAGACTGAAAAGATTGAGTAAGAGATCGTACAATATGGCTAAATGAATATCAGGCCTTTCGTGTTGTGTCCCTTCGCTTATGACGATACATGGTTTTATGATTTAAAAAATGCAGTACTTGAACCCTGAACGCCGCAGGAACGAGGATTCATCCGAATGCAACCACTGGGCTGTCGGAGTACGCACGCATTTAGGGGCGTAATAAATTACGTCACACGACAAAGTCTAACATTGTTTAAGGGGTAGGCCCCACCTAACCCCACCTAATATCATGATGATTCCAAAATAAATTGTTATTAAAAAAAATACGCTTTAAAAACAACACGAGCTAAAAATATTTTAACAAAATAATGCCTTAAAGTGTGTGACGTTACAGGGAGGAGGAGGGATGCAAAAGAGTGACCAGCTGTGACAAGGACGGTGGAGGGGTCAAAAAATCATGAAATTCGTGTGACATAATCTATGGAAGGCTCCTTACCGATCGGCAAGTTTCCGATCGGTATTAACCGCAGTGCGTTGACACTGATACTTGCATAAAGGGCATTAACAGTAATATGAATGGAGGCATTCCTCGGTAATAGTGTACCGGTGTTGCAACATTGCACGAGTACCTTAAGCTCCGTACGCCCCCGCCGGTGTCTTCCGCGCGAATAAGTGCGTTCGTGCCGTAATTCATAATGATCGTAGATAAAGTATAGTATAGGAAATTGTGCTATCCTTTTCAGAGTGGTCGCAGTTTAGCTTAACATTTAATATGCTGTGTTAGTGTAGTGTAGGTTCCGTACACCTGTCATATGAAAGGTATACATACAAGGAAAAAAAATATTAAAAGCTAAGTATAATTAATGATAGGGAGTAAAATAATATGGAAATTCGTGATTTTTTTAGAGGCGAAGAAAGAGATGAAGTCTACCTGTTCCTCTACCGGCCATAAATCTTCTATAACGAAATAAACGAAAGTTAACTAAAACACAAATTTACTGTCATTACCATTACTGTTAACTATTTGAAACCTAGTCTTTGTATCAAATTGCATCACCTTTTCTCATTAAACTTCCATAATTTTGTAGTCAAATCAATTGAAACCGAATTTGTACTATCAAATTTGTCGAATTCAATTGTATTAAATACCGTCTTTCTTAGCTTAACTATGCTTAAATTTAAGTAATACATCGGTAATTAAGTAAACAAACATCCTCTTCTCTTAGCCTAACTATGCAAAAATTGAATACATTGAATACACTGGTAATTAAGTGAACGCTATCAGAATGCGACACGCGAGTCGGAATGCGCGCGGTAGCAGCAGAGGGTCGGCCCGTGCGGCAGGTGCGCCGCGCAGCCGGCCTTGTTAGAACTCCCCACCCGCACAAATTGCTGCTTATTGGCTCTCGCGGGTGTAGCTGTGATACTAAGTAATTGCCCGACTTCCGATGATCCGTCATTATAGAGGTACCATTAACTTTGCACCCGTTTATAGCAATTACTGATTTTAATGCATCAATTCAGTGTGATTCTGTATCGATGTTTATTGCTTCTGAACGCGAATGTGGTGGTGGTTCTTTTAATGACTCATTTATAAACATAAAAATAGATGTTATATAATAAATTAGTAGGTGAAGGAATCTTTTCAAGTCTAACAGAATTTTTTGCTATAATTTACTAAGGACAGCTTCTCGCAAATCTGACAACGTGGTATGAAATACAATTACACAAAGAATACAAAGAAAATAGCCAAACGATTATGCGCGATGAAGTCTTAGAGAAAATGTTATAAACATAAATTACAATCGTTTGAGGGACAAGAGATGCGCGGCTGTATATAGTAGGTATTAGGTTTAAAGAATTTATTCTCAAAAAGATGATACATCACTTACATGAGAAAATTATTTACATTTAGGTATATTGTATTATATTTAGTGGTATTATATTTTTAACCGCCGAGATAAAAGCAAAGGAATAATAATGAGTTACTTATAAATAAGAACTTCTAAGATCTTACCGTTTGTTGCAATTCTGTCACGTCATCTCCTTCTTCTACCTGAAACATTATTTAGTTCTATTAAGGTTTTATTGAAAGTTTCTTCTGATATTATTCTAGAATATTTTATGGTAATGCGGGTATCATCAACCAAGAGCCATATTTGCAATGGCAGCAAGCCATCAGGCCAAATCTACTCTAAATTAAGTCGTTAGTTATCAGATTTATCTTTATTAACAGATCAGTTTATATCCACCGGTAAATTGTTAATTAATAAACCCTATTTCTGTATGGAATACCGGTCTTCATAAGTATTGCATAGTGCACATGATATAACTTTAATTCACTGCAGGAGTTTCCTGTGACAAGAAAACTGATATTCTGACATTTGGCTGTCTTGAACTAAACTTAACTATAATAATTGGCTCATTTTATTATTGCAATTCAAGCAACAAATCAGCATACAATTGCCTGATTGTATACACCTTGAAACCGTATGGCCATCTGCTGCAAAAAATAGAACGACACCATCCAAACAAAAAAACATAGGGTGAATTATTCTTTAAGTTTGGTTATGTTTGTTGTATAGTGGTGGGTGGGCTGTGAAGACTTCGATCACGCTCACATTCTTAGTATCCATGATTTTTTGTAACCCATCTCGACGTACCTAGCCCAATACAATGCACAAAGGGGATAATTTAAACGTTGCGAGCAACAACAATATTAAGTCGATTGATAAGGCTAAGTCGGCAGAACGAAAGTGGAACAGGGTTTGTCAACATGGACCGTCAGCTGGCCCCAACGATAACGCTTATCGCTCGCGGGACATAGTCCGCTCATTCACAAGCCGCTCCATTCATATTCCCGCTCGTGACTTCCCCCGCTGCAAAGTGGACCTTAAGACGATGGTTTAAGGGTTCCAATTCGGCTGTCGTGACGCCGAGGCGGCTGCGGAGTGAGGGGTAATGTAGATCGAGGATATCGCGGGGTCAACGCGGATTGCAGGCGCCCGATAAACGACAGTGGCGTCCACTCGCCCCGCCAATAATACCAATACGAAATGGGATAAGCTTCGTCCGTTAACTCAAATTCTAGTTAATTCCAACGTTTTTTATTTTGCCTTAGAACTAACTTAGTGGTGAGGTATAGGTAGGTGGGTATGCCAATTGGATTAAAGATTTTTGTACTTTAAAATGGAATGCAGTTTTCAATTCAAAATGATGAACAACACAATTATAATAATCGAAAACAACAGACATTTAAACTAGTTTCCTTCATTCACGGTGAATTTTCTTGGAGATATTTTATATTTTGAGTACCATTTTAAGTTGAACTGTAAATAATATATATAAAGTTTATTAGTATCTAAAGTAAAATGATATACTTAAAATACTAGTAAAGTTTAATCAGATTTGTAATTAGAACTGAATCAGTAATCAGACAGGCGGGACCTCAAAGTACTATAGTACCTCACATTAATTGGTCAGTATCTACAATAAAGCTTTAAAGATTCTGTATGATTTATCTGCATTAGTCATGCTGCGAAACGGTTGTTTGTTACATCCGTATTGCGAAATAATGACACATATGTAAATGTAGAGTATTTCCGGAGTCATCATTTAAAGATCCGGGCGCGACCCCGCGACTTTTAACATCACTGTGATATGACTATTCATTTAGGATTTTGAGTACACTTCCATGATTCTCGGAAATCATTTATGTCATCGATATGTTGAAATTATTAACGTCTATTATTTTTTTATTATAATGAGAATTTAAAGCTTAGCTGGAGTGTTGACAAAATTATATTCTGATATGTTAGTATTTTTAAAACAAAATGGCGACTTGCCGGCTTCCTACGATCACGGCACGTGCTGACAAGTTCGGACCGAAAGATCGTGCGAACTGCTAAATTAATGATTTTACAGAAGCGTTCGTGCGTGTACGTAACCTTTCCTCGTCTGTGGCGCAAGTCAGCATTAGATAGCATTGTACGAAAACAAAGTGCTGAAAAAATAAGAATATCGAAAATATAGAAGTATATTATATCGATTTAATTTTTTGTAACTTAACGTTTTATTTTTGTACATATTTCTGTTTAACCCAAACAAGAACGAACGAATAAGAGTATCTTCTTATTGGAATAAGAGCTTCTTGGTACCTATGTAATAATCAATTATCCCCTAACCACTTATCACTGGGGAGTTCTTTGCTACGAGGGAAACTGATCGTGGTGGGGGGCCGGTCTAATCACCCACCATCTGAATATATCGTCCTATGTCGTCATGTATGGGTTTAAACTATGAAAAGAATAAATAATAAAAAAAAACTAACCACTAACCCTAATCTCATAATATTAATTTAATGTGTGGGAAATTGGACCATGTTCGTGGGTTCAAGAGCAATTTATAAATTAAATTGTGTCGTCTCAAAGTCGTGTCAAAGCTCGTCGAATGATGTGCATTAATTTCATAATTACATTTCATTAAGAACCAATATCTATAAACAATCGATTCCATTACTTATAAACTTTTGAGAAATAATAGACTTCTCATAGCTCTATTAACTACTTATTATAAGAGCAACTATCTTTTGAGTAATGTCAACTTAAAACCTAGACTCGACTTAGCATGGCGAAGACCACTTCTTAGAGGAAGATCCATCTTCTCCGTGGTAGTGAAGCCTGAGCTAGCATTTGTGAGTTCTGGCATAAGTTTTCTAGAGCGTACAGCAGAATGGTATTATACAGTATGTAGGCAAGTACAGACTATAAATAGATGGACAGTTCTTACGACTTGAATAATCGAAATCTAATCTATAATAGTTTGCATCTCCTTATCAAAACACCAGGGTATTGTACCACCCATACTGACATATTCCCGTAGGTAATCCGACGTTTTAAGTTCACAAGGAATTTGAAAGGTCTCTAATTATCTCAACTAAACTTAGGAATTCAAATATTTGGTAGGTATATCTCGTTATAACTAATTATAGAGACTGTGTTAGTAAAGTGCTGTGTTAGTAATTTAGGGGACTTCTATTGTTGAAAAGGAACATGTCAGTCGCACAAATGTCCCACGATTTTCGCAAACCACTTTGGATAAGTTGTTTGTAAAAGGATTATGCATCGGATCGGCTTTAAATACTCGCGACCTGGGATAACTCACGAACGTTTGATGTGAGCAATCGCGTATGTTTTCATACTGATTACCTAAGTAACCAATTAAATCACTGGCAGATCAAAAGTCGGCAGCGGCTCTTAAGATTATTTTAGTAATCTAGTTGTTATTAAGGCACGTATATATTATATACGTTTTAGTGTAGTGTATATAGTATAATATGATAAGCATGTATAGTATAATAAGACAGATCTAAGTTCTTAGGGCAACCACATCCTAATCTAAGGGCTAAGTTGCAACTCATCAAACCAAAACACTGCTGTTAGAATGCAGAAATAAGTGCAGTGGTGGTAAGTCCTCCAGAGTATTCTACTACCTTTAATAATGCATTTAAAATGTATATGACAATAAATTGTAAAGGTTATAGCATTTGATAGCCACAAGGTGACATTAATTTTTACTGATATGTTCTGGTACGAGAGGTATATTAGCGACTATTCTTTTTTAGGAGGATGAGTCCTAAACGGGCCCATATATTGATTGATGATAAAATTCATGATCTTACTTTATTTAGGACTGATCCTCTTCTATTTGGAGTTATTTACATATTCCTACAGGTGGCTGTAACAACGTAACAGGTGTTCGTCTAGATCTTTATCGTAATTATAAAAGTACCAACGTATCGACGCACTTAATTTAAAAGGAAATAAGTGAAACATACATTATACTCGTAACTAAACCGTGCGTTTACACAGCGCTACCGAGTATTATTGTGAAGTAATAAAAGGGTTCTTATCTAGAGGCTAAATAACACGAAATCCGTCGATGGCGGGACGTCATAGGCGCCACGATATAACCGACGAGAAAATTGCTGTTGAGCTCGAGGCATTCCAGAAACTTTTAACACAAATCGAAGGTAATTAAAAAGTTGAAGAAAGCTCCGTTCGGAACTCGAAAAGCAGGAATAGGTAATGAAGGACTCGCGAATGAGCAAACGGTTAACAATGGTTTAGATAGCTACATAATTTATCTCGTTAAGTGTTTTACACTTGACAAGTGTTTGGCAGTTTGCTCCTAAACATATAACAAAATGTGAAAACTGTGTGTGATAAAAAGTTGGAGATAATATAAATAAATAGTAATAAATAAATAGTTTTATGAATCAGAACGTAAACTAGGAACTACATATTATTAAGTCAGCGATACATTACCGACTCTCTGTTGTTGGACATATCCATGGGCGGCAGTGACCATATAACATCATTTCGCTTGCCTGCTTCTTCATCAAGTTTATATGAAAAAAAATGCCCTTCTCCAAAAAAAAACGTGATATATTTAACAAAATGAATAAAAATTTTAATATAAAAAACTCAAGTATGATTTTAATAGGGGTTCGTTGAATTTCGACAATAAAAAAGTAAAAAGCAGATTGTTTTCGCTCGAGATCGAACTCGATGAGAGAGAGAGGACTCGAAGCTTGTGCGTATTAGACATACTGTGAAAACACATCGGTTAGGAGTGAAAAGTTTTTCCACTTTGAAACTTCAATATCATTCTTCATTTTATAACAATCGTAGAACCTTTTATGGTCCAACTCCGGAGGCACCATCTTCACACCTATTTCTGCCCTACTGCACTGCTGTTAAGCAGTATTATCACTACTATGTTCTGGTTTGAAGGGTGTGATCAAGGATACATACTTAACTTAGT
>DWGW01000749.1:0-13301 GCA_018247775.1 Udranomia orcinus
AACAATTTGGACTTGACTATTCATAAGAATATAATTTTGTTAAAAAAATATATAAACATGCTACATTTATCGTTTAAAATAACTGCTAATTTATAAGGTCATATATGTAACAATTAAACGTTACTACTGGTTACGTAAATGAGAGAATCTAGTTCTTACATTTCTTAGTGTCGTACAGATGGAATGCTGAAGATATTAGGCAAAAATAATAACTAGTATTGTTTGTCAGCCAAATTAGCAATAAATTAATTCTCTCACAATTGTTCCCCATTCACTTGCAAGCCAATTCTAAAAACTAAGTTCAGGATAAAAAAAATCCCGTTACGGTAGCTAAATCATAAGGTCCGTATACTCACAATTTCGTTTAAAAAACTTTGGACTGGTTCCGCCTAAAAATTCTGTGTTACAAAGTTTCAAAAGACTTCAGCAAAAGATCTTTGCCTATCGGTCATTGACACGAAATCCACGATGGTACTAAAGCTACGCGCACACTGTCCGTCTTTTTATTACTTGCTACTTCGCGATATACGACGTAATACAATATTCTGCAGCTTAGATTTAACAATACTTTCTTTAGTAAATGGTAGACAGGCTGGTGACGGGAATGATAACGGAAGCAATAGATTAAATATACAACGTAAGTAGAAACTATGAATTGTATATATTTTTTATTCCATACAGTTCAAATCAGTAACACGTAGAAATCATTACCGTCAGAGTCCGAAGCTAAACTCGAACTATCCGTATAAAAATCATTAAATATACCTGTATACTTAGTTAATCTATGTTTAGCTAACCAATATATTAAATCATACTCTAGTTAAACATGCCTTAGATACTTTGTTTAGATTAAAAGCCCTGTAAAGCATACTTTAAAACTATTTACAATTCACTCACAGTGCTTTTTTAAGGAAAGCACGCATACAATATTTAATTTACGCGAACAAAGCCGTACATAATAATAGCTGGTAGTTTAGAAGAAGTGTTTAGTAACGAGTGCAACGACTACGTCTATGCGTACGCCACTTAATATCGCATCGCATCGCCGCAGTTGTCGAATCGCGAAGACGTGTTTGCGCGCGGCAAAGGGAATCGCTGATGAGGCGCCGCGGATTGGTTCCGTACATACAGCCTTATTTCCGTACTTTTACTATGTGCCGTTCCGTTGAGAGAAATATTGAGCTACTTTCATATGGACTCAAATGCACAAATATATATATTTTTCAGTTCTCAAAACATTTGTTTTTTGAACTAGATGGACAGAACATGACATTGCGTAGTTCGCAGTTTGTAACGTAATAATATGACAATTCCATATTTTTAAGATTTTTTGTAGATTTAGTACTTATACAGATGTATTTAGAAGAAAGTGGGCTGTGTAATACAACGCATTGTTTGAATGAACCGACTAGTTTTTTTTTTCAGTTCATGGTTCTTTTCATCTAAACTACCTGATGGTTTTGCGTCCTCACGTAGAACCGTCAGGTTCTATAAGTCGGTTCCAAATAATAAAGTGTTCAGATACTCCGTAAATATAGAAACATATCATCAATATCGGCCAACTTTGTCAGGCGAATAAGGTTAAGAATACACTAGGGTTCTATATATAACATTAAAAAATAAGAAAATACAGCAAGTCCTCGTAACTACTGATAAAGGAGCCCGCATGGTGTCTTTGAAGAAAATCCACTGTGATCTTGCGACCTGCTCGCCGACTCGGAAACATGCGAATGGCGAAGCATCGGGGACGACCTGACATATTCTTAGATAAAAGATTTATGAACAGCAAAAGCCAGGAAAATGTCAATACGTTGACATCATTCTCGTGTGACACAAATCTTAATATGAACATGCCACTACTGTTTTTTTTAAATTCCCGTTTCTGTATTCTGTACTGTATCTACCACTGGTTTAGAATTTCAGCTTTTACTTAAACATGCCCTTCCATTTTAATATTTGTACCTTCATACCTATACTTACTTAAGTCAAATGTTACAAATTTGATTCACTCTATCCGGCTCCTGTTTCGTAAAAAGTTTTCGATTCGAAAAACAAATCATCAAAGATAGACATACAATTTTCAATAGCTTTAATGAAAATTCCTTTTACATTTCGCATTTTGAGTAATCTTCATCACAAACAAGAGTCAAGTGTGTTGGCGGTACATCTATTCATCCTTAAAAACCTTTAACCGTCTCTAACAACCTACTATAAAAACAGTACTTAATCCATTCGTTTTACGAGGACCAGAGAGCCACTCGTGCTTAATTACGAAACACAAAGGCTCAGTTCCAATAATCCTACTTGCGTTGGCACAAATTCAGTACCTCTCAAAAAAGTAACCCGAAACAGATCGAACCGCAATCCAACAATCCAGTCCCATTTGAAAACAAATCAAAATCCGTTCGGGGATCGTTTGAAACGGTGCTTTGAAAATAGTGGAGGCTCAAAGGGCGGCGGCACAAAGGTCTGCCGAGAGCTAATTACTACGTCACCGAGCGGTGGAATCCATTTCAGGTTTTGAAAAGATTCAGGCTAATTATCGTCATGCATCTTGGCTGGGAGGAGAATGCGCTCGAAAATATAAGCCTGCCCCAAAGATACGCGGATTGCTTAAAGGGAAAAAGTTATTTTTGCTCGTTGAATGCGACAAACTCTATAATGTAGACTTGTCTTTTGATCTGTTCGAATATAATTGATGCTTACGGTGTCATAGTTCCTCAACATCGGGGTCGATTGGGAATTGTTCTTTCTACACGAAAGTTCAGACGTGAACCTAGTTCATAATTGAGCGAATGGAAATCATAAGTGGTCTAGGGTTGCGTATTTTGTCCGCTCTAGTCTAACACATTACACATCCTCTCATCTTGTTTTGCTCCGTATTAAGAGTACGAGATATTAATTAGTACCCCTTTGCTGGTGGTAAAACAAAACTTTAAAAAGTTTATTTAGAAACATTTTTCAGTAACTTATAAACGTATCGTATTATAGGTCCCTTAAAATGTACAACCGTTGACAATCTGTGGAGTTAAATATCACATCAGGGAAATAATAAAGCCAAATAACTTTTTCCTAGGTCGAATAGCCGAGATAAATGGACCATAGTGCTACTTGAATCGTCAAGGAATTTTATTCATCGGAGGTAAAAGAACTTCGGCAGAAATCAGAAGTGACTCTAGCCTGAATAAGGTAAAAGAAAACTTTCGAGAAAGTTCAGTACAAAGTGACAGGGCGGCAATAAAGCGTTTCTCTTCACGGTCAAGTTACTTTGAAAGCATCATTCAGTAACAAAGTTACGTCAGCTTAAGTACGAAGCTGTATAGCAATCTGAGATTTTAATGGAAGTAATGTTGTAATAAGTTTGTAACTTCGTTAAATTCGGGACGTACTCAGAACTTGATTTTTATAACAAGGATAACTTTCACTCCCTATTTTGCTTTCTTAGACGTTTCCCAAAAACTTTGCATACTGATCACCTTTATGCTACAAAAGTACCCTAATATACAAATTAAGTTTGTTTTACTTTAATTTTGTGCGGTGGTAATGAATCAGTCAGTCTGTGTGTTATTTTATAAATATATAATATATTAAGGCGAAACACAAAAGACGTTTCTTTTTACCTACAGTAAACACGCAAAAAACCCGCGCACCACCAGACGTGAGGCAGACATAGCGTAGCTGGCACTCCGCGCGCACAAGTGACTTTCATTAGACAAGGAGACCGAAACAAAAACGAGTGTACGCAACAATTCGCCCTAACTACTTCAAGTTGCACCCCACCCCGCTTAAAAGCCATTACCGCCTTTGATCTGCGCCGCGCTTTGATTGCACTGCTTCGACTGGCCACTTACAACCTTCGCAACTATCGCGACGTCTTCAGTCTTTAGTGGCTAACGGGTGTTAGCGCGGCATTTTCTACTAAACTAAATTGGCTGTGCTTTATAGTCTACGAATTTAGGGTGGCTGCAGAACGAGGTGGGAGGATACGACAGAAGAGTTCACTATTCCTAGCTCAAAGACTCTATCAAACGTTTTAGAACCAGAATATTGTAACAACTAAAACAGAGTATTATCGACACAGCAATTGTCTTGTAGCACAACAGTGTTGTTTTTTAACAGTTTTAGTACTGAGGGAGAACAGTACATAGCAGATGGAAGATGCCTCCTACAAATGCTTTATGATTAGAGCAATACGACGATGACGACCGCATACATAACTCTAAATCACCGAACCACACATAAAGTTTTTCCACTAGCCAATGCATCTATTGAAAAATTTTGCCCCTTAAAATCTTTGCTCCGTGATGATTTAGAAATGGGGTTTAGCTCCAAAATATGAGGATGAATGGAACGTATAATGAAAAATGTCCGTTTAACATTATTCCCGTTGAAATGTAGTGCCTAAAACTGCCCTCGGACCGAGAGTGACCACTCAGTGCCATGTAAAGCGAAAAGCACTCTACCTCCAGAATCTGTCCAAAAAGAAATAAACGCCGATACCCGGAAAGCCGTTGCCTAACTAAGGGTTTCGTTTAGTTCATTAAAAGGTAAAGCGCCCTAACCCTTTCAACGCGGGACCCTTTGTCGAACTTTTCTTGGGCTTTCATTAAACCTGGCCAACTTTAAGTCGTTTACAAAAGAACAGAACGCTGAAAAATGTCCACAGGTCTCGCGTGGCCTTATCCAGGTCTACTATTTTAGCTGCATGCTGGCGGCTGGCGCACTTTAACGACTGCACAAAATAAATGTTATTACAATACTTCATACCTTGGGTCATTTGACCTTAATGTCCACAGCAGCTTTTAGTTTTTTTCCTATTTTAAATTGATTAGCAAAAATAGGAAAAAGTGCTTGTGAAAAACGTAGGTACCTTCTTATAGTTCAGTACCTGCTTCGCTCAATCGTATTAAAAAACCATCACCCACTCTATTCAATCACTCAATAAATAAACCAAAAAATCATCTCAAAAGTATTTTTGCATTAAGAAAGTTATGAAGACCATGTACATAAAGTACCGCAAAAGACTTAAGATACCAATAATAACTTCAGTAGGAATCAATTATCGTGCAACCTACATATAGTTTCACCGGTTTCAACTCACATTGAGTTTGTATATGTTTCTGTGTGTAAAACCTTTGCACTTGTATCTAAACCACGTACTATTTTCGTGTAATAGCTTTAGAAAATATTTCAGAGCGTTGAAAACATTTAGTGCATTAAATAATGAACAGTTGGATAAATTATTAAAGTGTACGCATGAAGTGAACGTTAAAATCGTTCACTGCTTTATTATTTAAGCAAAAAAGCATAACCAAAACAGCTTTGATAGCTTTGATGCGAAATAAAAAATTCAATTCCGCATCTGCATTTAAAGACCTACCAAACGGTGCTTCGCAAACTTTTTGCGTAATAGTTTTTATTCACCAAAACCAACTACACACTGTAAAAAATCAGACGAAAAAGTCAAACGTACCAATCCACTTTCGACAAAAAGCCAACTTTTTTCCAATGTACGTTTTGATTGAAACATAACGTGAGCATGTGGACTGTGGAACGCTTTAAAATTTTAAATTCCGAATTCCGACTCAAGTTTGAATTCGATCAAAGCTAGTGTTGCCAGCAATGTGGTGTCCTTCCAGTTTGACGCTTTTTTTTATTTTCGTATTATTTTATTACTATATTTAATACTAGAATCTGTAATTTTGTACCATGTTGTTACGATTTTAGATTATTGTTTTTAAAGAAACAACTTTTTTTCAAAATACATAACTCGTCCAAATGTTAAATAAAATAAAAACAACAACTTTTAATGCGACACAAAATTGCATCTCCACAGATAAACTAGATTTTACACCTCTACCCTGTTTTGGCGTTTAATAAATATAGCTCTCATAGCTCCCTCATCGTGTTGTCTGATATGGCAACACCAGTTGTCCTCGTATCTGGCCCGCCAACACTCGCCCTAAGTCGAGACGCAGTCGTTGAACTTCGGCCCTGAATTGTTCTTTTGGAGTCTGCGATTTTTCGAGCTTAAATTGATCTGTGCAATGGACCGCGATCACTGAAAAACTCAGGTTACGTTCATTTTGAACGTCGTGAAGGTATTGTAGAATGTACATAGAATGATTAAACGCGTCTATTGTGTCCTATTTATATTTTCAGATTATATCTAAGATTTCAACCGCACATGCATAGGTGTAAAAAATATAATTTCATAATAGCGGACAATAAAACGTCCAAAAAAAGACGGTATTATCAAATGGAATAATAGAATTTCATGGAAAAATACTTGCTGAACATAATATAACTATAACTTCTTCAGCTTTTGCAATATATTTAGAGTTAATAGTTAATTTGTTAACAAATGGTACTAAGAACAATCATTCGATAATTGTATAATGTTTGTTATAATAAAATAATATTAAAATTCCTTTATTAGTTGATGATATATTATAATAACATAATACTTAAACTTTAACTTTTGATAATTCACAATGACCATAACACGCAAAATTAATTAAAACGTTAATTAAAACGTTAAAATTAATAAAAACGTTTATATAACACACAATGAAGCTATTGGCTCGTCATGCAGTTGCCAGACACAAAGAAACTAAAGTGGATTTTTCGGAGAATTGATCTGTGTGGCGAGCCCTCGGTGAAAGCCTCACAGCCTCAGACGTGCTGTTTGCCCACAGAAATTAAGCTTTGAGAAGACGGCCAGCGCAAAGGCCTATTCTGACAACGCTCTTTTATATTTCCAAGCTCTAAAACCTCTGAACTTAATCGTTTGCCGAAATCTTCATCGTCTGTTCCGTACTCGTTGCCATATATCAATATTACATCGTAATTATGTTTAGAAAGTCATAAATGTTATTTTAGTTAAGTTTTCGACTTTCTCTACATACATTTGTGATTGTTGTATAAGGAAATAAAGGGGAAGGAATACCCGATACGTTTATATTTCGCGTTGCGTTGGTACATACGAGCGCACTCAGATTTGACTTATGAGAATGAAGTGAGAAAAATGAGGAGGTATAGGACACGTTCAGAAATAAACTATCAGTGATTTTAACGTACGCCGTTCTATCTGACAAACTTTACAGCAGCAAATAAGTAATTAATAAAAAAGTCCCGTCTAAGGAGGACCCACATCACTGGAAAACGTGCCATACATAATCCGTCCTTTCTCTTATACTTTAACTATTTCATAAAATAAATCTTTATGACTCTGATGCACTGGTAATTATATTTCGAATTGTGTAGTACACACACTTACTCATTTTAATTCTTAGTAAAAGATCTTTTTACATACGTTAACATTACATGGATTGACCAACCCGACGATGTGCACCGTTGGTTGCAGTTATCATGTACAGAACAAGGACAAAAAAATTTTTGCTGTTTACCGTTACATACGAGTATAATCTTAATGTATCCCATAACATAGTCACACTTAAAATAATATGTTATCGTCCATATATCTGTTTTAATGTAACAGCAATCCTCAGAACCAGAATACGAGGGAGACAGGACGCGGGCGCCGCGGGCGCGACCTAGATCCTTTCAGCTCATTTGCAGTATCTCTGTTTGACATCGCAATCGTCTGGAGATACGACTGTGCCTCTCGTAAGGATAAACACCGCTCTTACTTCATACGGCCCTTTCTGTAGCTTTGATGAACGCGTCAATTTCTTGACGGCTTTTGACTTTGACGTTAGACGGGTCAAATTTGGGATTTGTCAGATGTAAAACGGGAGAAGCGAAGGCTTCTTAAATTGATTTAACTAATTGACTGCAACTATTACCCGACTTTTTTATTGGTCTGGAAATTATTTGATTCCAGACTAATATATTAGTCTGAATTATTGGAGATTTCGAATTATTGCAAATTATGACATGATGTGGCTTACATAAGATAATATTTAGTGTTCTATCCAATGAGTCGTTGTTAGATTCTCAGTAATCCAATCGGAGACCTTACGAGGAAATTAATGACTTTCATTCCCGAAGAAGACCTAACTTCCTAATGCACCAAGTTAATAATAAAGATTACAGTAATCGTTGGTAACGAACAAAGAATGTAACATTTATGTATTATATAGATAACACTTTTTCATAGTCATTTTAATTTAATTGCTGGTGCTATTGCGCATTTAATAGAGTATGAGATTAGGTCAGGCGATAAATACGCTAATAGATCCACTATCCACCAAACAAAACATTAGGTAAATAAAAACTTTTACGACTACAGCTGGAACATAAATAAACACGCAGCTAACTGGATCATACTCGTAATTCTCACTTCAGAAGCTCCATTTCGCACAATTAATTTTTTAACGCGTTGTAAATTCGTAAGGATATAATTCAGCCTTCGCCGCCTTTACCACTTTAGCGGTGGGAAATATCGAGGCTATGAACGCTATTTATGAATTAAATGTGTTGAAATTAAAAAAAGAAACGAAAAAATTTACACACAAGTTTTAATCTTGCAATCGTATCGCATAACTTCCTTTTACCTGTGGATACGAGTTGTGAATGATTAAATTTATCCTAGGGGACTTTTACAGAGATATTTTTATCGTATTATCATTTATACTACTTATTTCATACGAAAATTAACGTTACAAATATTCAACCAAACACTTTTGATTCAATGTTTTGTTTTTAGTGCAAATTGTCGTTTTTATTGGCGTCATGGTAGAGTTTAATTAAAACTTGTTCAAATATCACATCCTTTTTTTACTAGCAAATGAGTACATGTTCATTCGTGCATTCACCTTTATGAAATAATCTGTATCAAATAACCATTGATAAGGTACGCATATAATGTATCAGTGGTCAGTTGATATGGTTATTTCCGTCCATGTTCCTCCGTGAGTGTACTAGAGTGACGTGGACTGCTACTCTCCTATCACACTTATTACACAAATCAATATTTGGTTAGATTCCCCCTCGGAAGGCGCTAACTTCGTGCGTACAAGCGTACAAGACAATCATACGCAATTAAAAGTGATTGGGAATCCCTAGCGCCCCTTGCCAAACTACTTTCAACCTTATTTTATACGGGATACAAAGGTGAAAACTCAATATAAACTATTTTGATGGCAAATACGGCACGCAGGGCTAGTATCAATCAGATATGTCAATAATATTTTTGTTGATAATACCATAGATTTGTAACAGACAATTTATAAAAAAATATATACAAAGAAAGTAGTTTATTATTGGCTCAATTCGTAAATACTTTTTCTGATTTTTTTACCAATTATAATGACTAATTTTCTTACTTACAATTGCCGCGTTACAAATTTCATAGCTTGTATTTAGTACTAATAGTAATTGTATTCACTTCTTATCTATTTAATTACATGACGGTAACGGTAGCACTAACCTTACTAAAATATAATGTTAAATTAACAACGCGATAAGCTAACGTTGAAAATGGAGTCTTCCTTGTTCATTTCTATTAGATAGTTACTCAATGTATAAGGGGATAGTGGTTCATATTGACAGAAAACACAATTTCCGGCGCTGGTGGGAGTCGCGGCACATATTCCGCACGATTTGCCGCTAATTGCTGTGATTTCGAGTTGAATCAACCCGAAATACGGGGTCACCATTCAGTCATCAATAAATCTTAAATAGCTTGAATAGAATTTAATGTATCAAAATGCAATTTAAATATACGAGTATATTTTTGTACACCTACACTCTACTATAATGTATTTAGCAAATGATTTTAGATTTAAGTAATATTGTATATAATCTATGTAGTTACTTATGTGGCAATAGGTTTACAAGCTATAATATACAACTATAATATTCGGCATGTCTTCAAGAAAAATTATCGTAAAAAACAATTTTTACTTGACAACTCCAAAAAAGTTATGCGTAATCCAAGGACAGCAACAATAGCTTAATATACTTAAGAGATATCAAATAAAAATGTTGAGTCGTTTCTTGCGAAAATATTTTATATTTGATAAAATAATTAAGTTAAAGTAACCTCAAATTATACACCGGCACCTATATCTCTAAAATTACTATTATGCGTATACTAACGCCATCTATTGGTGAGTTGCAGAACTTTGCGTACGATTGTACCGGTAGACAAATTTTCTGCCAAGTAATCTGATTTTATAAGCAGATAATGAAATATTATCATTTTTTGATAAACCACGATATTTAAATCTGTAGATTTAATTTATAATTAAAAACTAAAATTACATGCCTAAAGATGACTGCATATGAAAGATATCGCTTATAATAAAAATAAAAGGAAAAAAAAATTACTATTTGTTTATAATGTTTATGACAAAAACCTCTATATTTTTTATATCTTTGACAAAAAGTGTGCGTTGGCCGGGAATCGAACCCGGATCAACTGCTTGGAAGGCAACTATGCTGACCATTACACCACCAACGCCACATGAACCAATGTTAAAATAGGTGAATTCACAAATAAATATTGTTTGTATATCTTATTTAAATAAAATAAAGAAAGATGAGTGTTTATGGAATTGTTAAAGGGACAATAATGTTGATAACATTGATTCTAGTTACTTAGTTGACTTATATCAGTGTTCAGTAAAACCAAGCCACACAAATTCAGCAATCATGGCGCTAGGTTCGCACATTTCGCCTATTTTGTTTCACCAAACGACGTCATCGGTTACGCGTCAGAATCATTGCCAACCAAAGATGAAATGATTTACAATTTATTAAGTCCCAATGTCATAGAATAAAGTCATAATAATTTATATTGTGAAGTCTCGCAAAGTGACATTTATATTTAACCATTTCTAAATAATATGTTTACCAGGAATTCTATATACATTGTAAGATATAGGTAAGCACTAAAGTATTTTGATGAGGTCAACGCCTTGGGTGCGTTTACATTCTACCGCTATTTAATAAAATGACAAGTAAGCAATTCGTTGTTTACTGTTAGAACGTGTTTCACTTGCATTTTGTAACATATAGATATTATATTAATTCATTAACATAACATAACATCAAAAAAAAAATTAACTGTGAGTCTTTTAAATTACTCATTAGAAATAAATAAAAAAGGGCCATAGATTATATATCGTTTAGGAATAAATTATTATCAATGAAGCAAAAAGGAGATTACAGGTTGTAAACTATACAGCAGGTTACAATAAATGAATTTAGTATTCATAACTAATTACAAAATTAATTCA
The DNA here is from genome assembly GCA_018247775.1 of Udranomia orcinus. Taxonomy (NCBI): domain Eukaryota; kingdom Metazoa; phylum Arthropoda; class Insecta; order Lepidoptera; family Hesperiidae; genus Udranomia; species Udranomia orcinus. The sequence goes on from DWGW01000749.1 coordinate 11,208, forward strand.
AAGCTGATAACTGGTTTCCCTATAACCGTACCTCGAACCCGTTATCAGTCGGTCAACACCGAGCAAACGGTTACAACAATCACAGCAGTTCGATAAATTGTTGTTTGTGCTGATAATCCGACTCTCAACGGCAGGATTATTTCCTATTGCTGGCCTAAACTCGTCGTATGTTTGCTAACACGTGTATATATAAAGATAACAGCTTATCTAACAAATCAGTTCTAATTTTACATCCATATTATTATTTGACTAAATGCTTATAAAATTAATCGACGGATTTAATTTCTTCAAATGCCCAGATCGGTTATAAATTTCCAGTTCTAATAACTAATAGTTATTTTTCAAACAACCTCATTCGCCTCGTCCCGTCCTGCAGTAATTGTGGGAAAATATTTGTTGGTAAAGTTAAAGTTAGCACTTTAATTCGTAACAATTTTGTTCATAATTCTAATTACGACTGAATCAACTTAGTAAGGACGGCTCGTATATTCTTATTACATACAGAAAAATCGCTATAATACAGGTAAAACAACAAGTTAAATATTTTTCTGGCATAACTCTATTACAACTGTATAACTAAATGTTTTGGGATGGATCTCGTTTGATGTAAAACACAAACGTAGCTAATTGAAATGTGAGGCTCCTTTGCCGTGTGCAAGTTCAATGGCTCTACGTAGACATCTCTAAAAATAGTTTCATTGAAATGTTTGATGTTCGCGAAAACAAGACAAGAGATCCTTCCGGCTTAACCCTTTCACTTCAAAGGACTTTGTTTTTGTAAAGTAAGAGAAGAGGCGGCTACGGTCTGTAGAGTCGGCTTGATGACAATACCACTCGAATAAGAACGCTAATTAAAAAAACAGTAAACGTCACGTAACGGTTGAATATGAAATGCAGATGTCCCGATGCGATCTGGCCGCGGTTACGCCACAAAGGAATCAATTAGCCGCTGCGGCGCGAGGCAGAAAGACAACAGTATTGCACTCGCAACGCTTACGCCCTTCACCGTTTCCGTGGCTTACCTTCTAACCGCGCGGACCTACCAACCGATAGACAGCCCGCGCAGCTCACACTGAAAGAGATCAACTGCTACTGATTGAAGATTTTCGATCCGGTGCGTTACTATTTCTTGTAGTTTCTTCGATACAATATTTAAATATTTTGCTATTCTGTACATGGTTCAAAATTAAAACAAAATTAAATAAAAATATTATAGAAGACTTGAAAAGGCATTCGGATTTCACTTGAAAATATTTAGTACTTATAGTATCTAAAAAGCATTATAAAAATGTTGATTCTAAACCCAAAGTTCTATTCCAAATTCTAAAATACAAAGAAATATACATAGGTACATAATTGGAGTTTAAATATTTAAATGTAAACCATAACTTATACAAATTTTATTACAGACGTACATACCTACATGCTTTCATAGAGATAGTTATAATGTTTTCACCGCAGCCCTCAAGTGTAACAACTTGTGTAATGCACGATGTCAATATAAAAAAGGAAAGCCCACGTATCGATAATGTCCAATTTTAGTGCCAGTTCTAAAATTTCATGATTGCCGCGTTGTCTCACGAGTTTGGCCCTCGTCTCTTTGAGGCGCAGATCAAAGCACACGCGCTTCTATTAGCCCTGATTACAGCGGCGCACTCGAGGCGCCTCCCTGCCTCGCCGCCTCGCCGCCTCGCATTGTCTCCCCGCGGCCTACGGGTTAAGATGCCTTGTAGCACCATTGCAAGTTTAATTAGCTCCGCCATCGCTATCATACACACTTTTTGAAGTTTTCCGGATCGCGGATGCCGAAGGGTGCTTACATGTTGGAGTAAACTACCCCGCCAATATTTGACGGCCCATTTGTTGATGCCTCGCGAGGCCGCGGCATCATTGCTTTGTGCTCTGGCTGTTGAAAACGTACATAATTGCAATAGCCTACATAGTCAATTGAATATATTGAACAATTTTCAATAAACACAAAAATTGCTAAGAGTGTTTTGATTAACAGATCGAAACGGATAATGAAATCGGATCTCGCTTATTGCGTTCGAAACCGTACCAACTGCCATCAGTTTACAGGTAGATACCAAACAT
>DWGW01000750.1:0-13301 GCA_018247775.1 Udranomia orcinus
GAGGCAAGTGTCCAATGTAAGGTACTGAATTAATAAATCAACTTTCCACTAGCTCTTCTAAGTAATGGTTACCCGTATCTTTACTCGCGTTATTTATCAAACTCTTTTGATTCGGAATACCGTATCAAATTAATTTTCCCCTTATTGGTACCCTTGCCTTACACCCGATAATGTTACCCACATTTATAATATATTCTCAGTTACAAAGACAGTTAAATATTAAATTAGATTTCCATAAAATAGCGCCTGAAGCTATTATCTTTAAATAATTGTTTATGTACCTTAACTATTACTACTTTAAAAGAGAGGATTATTGCAATTATATACAGTTGTAGGTACGTATAGATAGGCATTATAATCTTTTTGTTAAGAACTAGTTTATCGGGGTAGTCAAGAGTATAAGAAAGTTTCTTATCGTGTTGTTCCACATCTTTACCTGAAGTGAAACCCTGTTACGAGAACTATTTTGCAACAAAATTCCGAGACTTGTAACTAATTTGTAGGAATTGAAAACTTAAGTTATTTTTAAAATATAGCGAACTTAACTTTTAGATATTAAACCACTTGATATTTATTCGAATAGAATCAAATCATGATGAGTATCTGACTTCAGTTATATAAAAATGCAAATGTCAACTACTCTGCTTTAAAATGTTATTATGTGATTACAAACGCCGTGCGTGTGTACGTGCCATTAGTAATCTAAGATTTTTGAAATAAATTAGTTATGTCTATACATATATATAAAGACATTCACTTTCCAAGAAATTCTTAAGCGTCATAGGAACCAGTATTAGTCAAACCATAAACGTCTAGAATTACCCGAAACTGTTAAAAGAAGCCGTTCAGCGAAAACTTACAAGAGCGTAACTGTTGGGCGACAGTTTCACTGCACCGATATTGCACCTGTCAGTTACACCGCGAGCTCGGATTTTTTTATACCAACACCCTCGTAGTTAGCGAAAACCGAAGTCCTTATTTCTACTTTTTCTGCGTTGCCGGCGGCAATGCCACCGCCGCTTGCAATAGCAGCAGTTTTAATCCGTACCGTTGTGCGCACCAAGAATTCACTAATATTTTGAGTCTGTCAACGCTAGGGAGAATTGATAGTTCTCTATTCATTGGAACGAATGCAGTCGTTTGAGCTTTGTGTGAATCAAGAAACAAAGAGAAATGAAATAACGATCTACGTTTTGAATTCGAATGACGCGAGAATAGCGAACAAATACAATTGCGCAGAGGAGTGTAAGTTTTAGGCGTTTGTCTTGACTCGGCGTTGTGAGGCTGGAAACGAATGATATTCGCGCTAGACGACGAACAAAAGCTATTATGAATGAACGATATGGAAGTTTAAAGGTAAAGAAGTCAGCGTATTCTTTTAATTTTGGCCTCCCAGGAAAAATAGAACTACCTATTATTTGCCGTGGTTGAATAAGAAAGATGTATAGTGAAATAAAGCACTAAATACTAGCAAGTCAATTAGTACGATACAATAATAAATAGTGAGATATATAATATAAATAATATATAAATAATCGCGATTTTTTTGTTTTATCTTATTGTGTTAATGTTTATGTTATAATAACATGGTGGCAAATTATTATTTCAAAAGCCACCATGGATAAGACGCAATTTATTCAAGTATTAAATTTAATACGTCAGTGAATCATCACCTTTCACTTTTATAATATGGTTACACTACGTCCAATTATTACCGTTCTTATAATCCAACAATATCCTCCAACATAATTCTCATACGAAGGTTCGTTTTTCGTAGCTCTTGACTCCCTAACCCAATGGCTAAAAACGGAACCTTTGTAATTCGCTATTTCCGTCTCTCGGTACGTCACAGCCATTATACTCGGAGACAAAGTTTTGACACATACACTCACACGATGATATCCCTATTTGTCATGAATAATTTCATGATTTATCTTTTGTGTATTCGAACTAAGTTCGGTAGATACAAATATCGCTTTAATATAAATTAAACAAAACCTTACCTACACGTATAATAAATCTGTTATTGATTGCTGTCTTTATATGGGAACCATTAAGAGAAAACCATTTTAACAGTCTTTATTAAAGAATAGAACTCAAAAAAATATTTTTAAAATTTTTGTTTGTCTGTGCTTTTGTGCACGCTAATCTCAGAAAAGACTGATCCAATTTCAATGCAGTTTTTACTAATATATTATGGTAAACTTTACTTAACATTATTTGTTTCATAAAAATCGGTTCATAAATAAAATAATGTGTCAATTTAAACGGATGGCATGTGATTGAAGCCGTACGAAGTGTACCTGGTCAGCTAGTGGTAAATAATTTCATGGGACATGACATGTACATGTAACTATAAACAGTGCACAGGCAAAACAAAGCCCAAACCCTTTAGCTGTGGTTAGTTTTGTTTGAGTTATTTAAGCGATGAATACGTGGGTATAATTACATTATTCAAAGCAATTAGACCAGGCCCTTTTTAGTGAACCGTAACGAAACCGAGCTCGTTTTGTCCCTCATAATTTTATTAAGAGTAAAACACAACAGTACAATGTCTACCTGCATTTCATTACAAACAATTATCATCTTCCGGAACGCATATTTTGTCCCCTTTTCTTCTTACTAATAACATAAAAGTGAAAGGTGGGGTGTTTCGGTGTTATTACCTCTTAACTGGTAACCAGCGCAAAGGTTTTAAATTATACGGAGACTTAATATAACAGTACGTTGCACGGAAAAACTATATTTTTCTTTTAAATAGATGGATAATGTTACTAAGATAGCAATAAATGCAAGCGTAACCGCATACGAAAGAGGGTAGCTTATGAATAAATCCAATCCTAAATATTTAGTTAATTATATTAAATGGTGCATTCGAACTTTGATTAATTGCATATTTGGATTTCATGAAGTATGTATAAATGTATGTAAGTATAAATTAAGTAATTTATTAATATTTCCGTCGTGAAGAAGCCTGTTGAATAAATATGGCGGAATATGAGGGGCTTCAGTTCTGAGAAATACCTCCCACATAGAATAACTGTAACCGTTAAACTCTATTATTCAACACAACTATTCTCGGAAAAATAGAACTTTAGTTGACGAAAGTTCAACGTGGCCTGATTGTGGTGACATCAAAAAGCAAATCTTTACAAACCCAGTTACAAGTTAAGAAACTTATCAAACTGCAGGGAGAGGGAGAAAAGCGACTGAAACGCTTATTGTCATTACCTCGTGTTTGTGTAACCGCTGTCGATATTACTAGATTAAAATTTGAGCTTACTGACAGCCCTGGCGAGTCCACAGTTGATGGGTTTACCATAGTTGCCGTGGAAAGTAAAAAACGTTCTAACTTAAGGCTAATATTAAATGCCGATAATGGCAGCTCGAGCCACTAAATCAGTTAACCCAATATTATCCCCATTATAATTTCCTTAGAAACCTTTGATATTTTGGAGAACATCCGCAGATGTATTACATTATGTAGAGACGTTATCCGCCTTTAAGATTATTGCGATTCCCACGGACACATACCGCTTCGCCTGCCAAGCAAATTCCGTACGATATTATTTAGATCAGCGAGCGCCATTGCCGTAGCGTAGCAACATCTTTTCATCGTATTGCAAAAATGCCTCCGCTCGCGTTAAAGGCGTCCCGAGATGGCATTTCTTTAATATTCACGAAAGCGGCAAATGAAAGTGATAAATGAGTTAAAACTAGACTAACTCTTTCTACGACGAAGATTTCAAGAATCATTAGCATACGATTAAGAATAGGAAGAAAGTGCTCTCTAGAAAACTGTATTTTAATGCAATCGGACTAGCTAACGAAAGGCCATCTAACTTGATGTTAAGTGATCGCTGTCGCTCATGATGGGCATGGATATTTACCAAATAGACCATAGGTACATTTTTTAATACTTATCATAGGTATCGCATGAATAGGATAGAAGAATGACACTGTCGCTTAAAACAAAAATGGAGCAGCGCATGTAGGTACTACTGCTATACGGCAGAATTGATATTTAATGATGGGCAGACCGCGAGCTGACTAAATCCTTTTTATCTTAACTTTTTTTGTGTTTTCACCTTTATGCCTTAGTTACATTTAGAATTATTATAAGCTTTTCATCTTCTTTGCTATTACATCCGTATTTATATTTTTTACGTTTTAGGTTTACTGTAAGGTTATCATTGTTGAGGAATACTTAAACTAAAGGTTGTAATGTTCGATCATTTTATATATATAATTTCTTTCGTACCCTTTCGCAAAAGTTTGCTAACCCGTTCGTTATGTACAAACAGTAGGCACAGAAATACAACACTAAAATATCCCCAAATGCCACCTGCTTATACAACGTGTTGAAAACTTTTGCAATGTAAAAGTACTTGAGAATGGAAGAAAAACTCAGGAACTACGCTCTTTTTGCCTGTAAGTGCCTCCAAAGCCTACGAATGCGACAAAAACAGCGACGTGAGTTGTTTCATTGCCAGAATTACGAGTTGAGCAAAATTAAATGCCATTCATAAATAGTACAGTGTAAAGTTGCCGCAAAGTAATTTTAAGTGTTTGGCAACGATATTTTTGGTGTAGTGTTAGTAAATCAAGATCAGTGCAATAAATAACCATCTCAATTGAGAGTTGTGGTTTACTCGCAGTTTTGTGGAGAATCGATCGATCGGGTTGGTCTATAGGGAGCGATACCTAAAATATATTACAGAGTTGTCTAAACACTGTATAAAGTTCATATAAAATTGAATGAACGAAAAAGGAAATAGACGAACACTAAATACAGTTATTATCAAGCTCGACAATTTTTGATTTCTACATAAAGAAACTGATTGCCTTAATATTTTTGAGGCAGAAGAACATTATCTTTATCGGTACATGTCACCGACGGCCAGCGTAATGCGACCGAGGCCATGAAATACGGCCATAAATACGTTCCCACGACGTGGCGAAGCGAAGTCGCAAAATTCTTATCTTTATAGAGACAATTTGTGGTATTCAGATCATCGCCAACAAAAAAACTGAGCACAATGCAGAATTTTCAGATAGGTCCCGTACCTGATCGGTTTTAACGAGCAAACAAAAGGTTTTTGTATTTTTAATGTTTTATTTTATAGTTTGATACTAAGTTTTGGAAATAATATTACATAATATATATGTACCACTTAATAATGCGTTATTTATTACGTGGTCATTCCAAAAAATTAAAGAAAACTTGGCTTGAGGTTAAAGATGTGTAACCTGGTAACCCCCCTAAATACTAATACATAGAATATAGAAACATAATCAACGGTTCAATACAGTTTTCCCGCGCATTTGACCATAGTAAGTTATAAGAAATGTCTTTGCCGGAAAAAAAACAATTATTGAAGCGCAGATGTACTTCCAACCTTTGGTTAATACCAAATCCGATAATAGTCAAATAGGTGACATTTTAGAGAAAAATCGCCATCGCCATCGCCAGGTCGCTTCCGGTGTCGCTGTTTGGTAACATCCGCACATATCCAATCAAAACTCAAAAAACGCACATCAGATTATCTAACTAAAACCAACATTGCAAGTGATTGCGATAGAGACTTGAGCGTCGAATACATGTGCGATAAACGCGCCAATTTGTTACGTATATAGAATATACTACGCGTATCTAGAAAGATTCACTTCAGTTACATTCGTACAAAAACACGGCAAAGGCCAATTAAAACCTAACCCCAAATTCAACCACAAGTAGAACGGAAAGTCGTACGTCGGTCTGGTGAATTCAAGGAGTTACCCCATTATTTGCGTACGCCAAAGCGAATGTGAATAAACAGCGCGGAGGCGCGTGACCGGAATGAATGGCTACATAATATTCACCACGTACCGAGCAAAAGTCCAAAAGTTTTTTTACGCTCAAAATTACTCATATTTTATTCAATACAAAACAGCATCTCAACTATATTTGAGAAGGGTGGCCAAGAAATTGTAATCTTGAATAACAAACAGGTATGCTTTTAAAGTAATGGGACTCGCAAAATAACGGCCCACATTGCGTGAAAAGGATGCGGGTAAAAAATTACACATCATAAAAAATTAACAGACTGATGATTTTCTCTGAAATGAAGCCAATTGTTTTGCTTTATTTTTAATATTGATTTCTTTTGTATTAAAACTTAAAACAGAAACACGAAGTATTAATAACCAGTTTTTTGTTTAAAATTTGAGAATACTGCATATTTATAATTTCACCAACATATACCCTGTATACCATATAACATATACCATTCATTATATCATACGTCAGGGGGAGATTGATTCTAGAACAATTATGGCTGCGATGTTTAATCCACTAACAGGAACTTGCAAATTTCTCTAGGAAATGCCAAAACAAAACCATTGGCCAATATATCAACCATAACATTTAACGACTACACATCGTGAACGTACTACATTGAAATAACGTGTATTTGTGAAATATATAAAATTTGTTCTAAACTAATTTATTCGCGAACTAATTTATTCGTGTAAAATTCACGAACTATGTTTTACATGACAATCTGATCTATTCTTTAACCATCGGTTTTTAAGAACCAATTAAAAATATATTGCATGTGAGCTAACTTTTAAGCTTAAGGTAAGTTTACACCAATGTTTTACGAGAAATCTCCTTTATAACCGCAGTAAACACCGTACCTACCGAAAAAATAAAAAGTTAAACGGAAATTTATAGAAAGAGGCCAATGTGAAGCCTAATTCAGACCCCTAAGATGTAATTCTAAGGTTTTGTTGGCAAAACGCTGAGTGTAATCGGTCCCGAGCCATTCATTATTCAGTCGCGATTGGCGATCGAATGAAGCAAACGCGCCGACCTATTCGCATATTCCATTCATTCGTTCGTTCTGCCAATTCACTCTTTAACACCTTCTTACAGTTCGCTTCACGGACTGAATAAAATAACGGGCGGGCCCCACGAGATATAATTCAATGCGAGTTCAGTCGCTCCGAATACCGATAAAGCATAATTACCTGCAAGCTTTTAGATAATATTTTTCCTCAGAAGAATGGCGGAGTACAATCAAGTAATTCTAAGTAAAAAAATAAAGCAACGTTTAAAGCTCTTTTGTACGCCCTACACAGACTATTTTCAGTTACAAGTTAATTTGTTTTTTCAAAGCATTCCGTTATCATTAGTACAAATATTGCTTTGCTTTAAAAAAACTTAATTTTTTTTGGTTACACTGCGCGGTGGAAACAACGTGCGTCATGCGATAGCCCTTTACCTATCCAATTACTCGTTTCACGGAGATTTCAATTAGCTGCATGTATCATGACGCAATCGATCTAGAAAAACAAACTAACGAGACCGCAATATAGGCGTCGGTTTTGAGCTTTATCATTTAGATAGGATAAACTCTTTAAAAAACTTGTGTAAATCGGTTATAATATATTAAGTCTAAAATCAATGTTATAAGTTGGTAGGAAGAATAAATTATTTGAAATATTTTCGTGTAATATATTATGCCTTCGAAGAATGTGAAATAATTATGTATTCAGCTGAATAATCTCAGAATACTCGTATATCAATGTTCGTTAAGTCTTCTTTTTTCCGGTGGAGATTAACCTATTTTTACTGTGCTCAATAGCCTTTCTTTCCCCGTTTTCAATTCTCAATTGCTTCATTGTAAAGAACAATTCTATTGTAATCCCTAACAGCTGAAAAGTTATACAGACGTGGTTAAGTTACCATTTCCTTTCCGCGCATCTAAAACGAAAGTAAACAGCGTGATCGCGTCTCCCTCGGATTTAGTAACGTGATACGAATCGAAGCAAGCCCTAAGAAAAGATATAAGAAATATGACCCTAATTTTCACACGAAATTGAACTTACCGCGTCATGGGACGATTTATTCTACAGACATGCTCTGGATACCGTTGGTAGATAAAAATGAAAAACGTCGCAAAACCGCTCGTGGATACGCAGACACAACTGATGAAAACTCAGACTCCCCTGGGCGTCCGCTCTTTTATTTCCCAAAGTTATAAAAAGTAATGAGATATATTATCTCTACGACTGCTTCTATTGTTTGAACTTTTTACGCTTCGCGTATTGGGTAAATTTAATTCCCATAAAGAGATGTACCTACGTGTACTTTGGCAAATTGTATTTATACTTTTACTTAGTACTTTTAGCCAAGAAAGGGACACTAACTAAGTAACAAATGTATAATGAAGCAGTGAATAAATAAAATAATAATATATTTAATACCTAAATTTTAAAAATATGTGCGTTGTGTTATTACAGTACTAACTACACTAACTAACTTTAATATTGCTGTTTACGCATTTTAAAAACATACGCATGAGTGAATAGTAAAATACACACAAAGAAAAGTCTCATTCAATCTTCCCGCGAAAACGCGCCTGCTGCTAAAAGGTGTAAGGCATTTCGGTGATTTAAATTTGGACTACAGACTATGTATAAGATCCCCTCCTAAAGGTATCTCGAGCAGACTTTTCTTGACCACTCTACAGGACATCTTACAAATGATCGGTCGGAATCCCGAGAAGTAATTTAGTAAGACTGTAATAAAAATGTCGTAGGTATACCTACTAATAGAGGACTAGAGGATTACGGAGGCGAAAGCTTAATATAAATATTTTTCTTGATTCCCCTGTATTGCAATTTCAAATGCATTTTATTTAAATTTCAGTTATGCTAGATTTGTATGATATTAATGGCGACACAAACATGGCGCTTCCAATATTTATAGATACCATCCATTTAGAACCTCAGTAACCATGTTTTAGGTAGAATGTAAGGTCATGGCTTGCAACCACTTCATTCAATATCGGGTGGCAAGGTAAACTAACTAAAAACTAAATATTACCTATATTAATATACCTGATGCAAAACCCTTAAAATAATTTTAACCTAGTTACAAGTCAAAACACAATTTCTGTGATGTATAAATAGTGATCCGGGTCAAAGATTTAAAGTAAAAGTATATTTGGTCTTAATTTTCCCTACTTTTTTCAATGACATCCTCTATAGTATGGTGGTAAAGGAAAACATTGTGAAAAACGGGTGTATTGTCTCAGGCTCGAACGGGAATGACAATAACACCCACCCCATTATGCTGGCAAAAGAATGGTTCGAAAAGATATTGTGTACATTATATTTTCTGGACCGTCGTCGCAGTCGCCAATCAGGGATAATAAAGGCTCTCGAATTAAAGAGAAGCAATTAGATGTCGTACTTTATACGTTGCCTCTCCACCGCCGGGATTTTTTATTTAGATTGTTATGATTTTGAAAAAAGATTTTCTTTACACATAATTCATATTTTTATTAACTAAAATGACCAGAATAAATACGGTTATATCTTTAGTACAGAACGCAGTTTTTACTGCATGAATTTATGCACTTAATATACCACGTAGGTAAATAAAATAGTGCGTCCAAAGACGTTAGAAAATAATTTAACATTACAATAAGGGTTAAATATGAACAAAGAATAATCTTATTCATAGTAATAAAATCTATTTTAAGATAAAGGAATCAGCCAAAGAAGATCAATGGACCCTGCTTTTGATAGCTTATCATATTCAAGGGACTAAGGTCCATTAGGGAAAGGTCAATGAAAGTACATCCCGTTCCCGATCCTAAGCCCTTAGACACTCCTCACCCGATACCCGCTTCCAAACTTACTGATATTTCAGCAAGACATACGACACGCTCGTAAATTTTCACACAATCTGAACCCGCAACGGTCTGGGAAGCGCGCTTCGTAGAACCTTTTTTTTCAGCAAGTCTACGTAGGTATACGTCATCTCGGAATTTCATCGCAGTATTGTCACTGCTAACGGTTTACTAAAACTGATGCAATTGACTTTAGAAAAAATCCCAGTCACATTTTTCTGCCTCGAAAAAAGTTGCATGAAGAGATTTAAACGAGGAAAACCCTACAATCAAGCGGGTTGAATCCCCACCTCTTATTTTATTATACCCCGCAGCCATTCGCCGGGCTATTTAGCATGTTGCCAAGTTGTACAACTTCATGATTTACCGTTGCCATAACGTACGGGTTGTATAATATATTCGTATATTAAAAACAGATATGGCAACCAAATATCAATTCCTTGTTACTTCATCCATGTATTGCGGTGATTTGTAGCTTTGACCTTTGAGGATTACTCGGTGGCGTATTGGAGGAGGCATATTGCATGCACGTTGATATTAATAGCTCGTTTGATTTAATACATGCTGTAAAGCTGTCAATACTAATACCTACAATAGTAACCAATTGGTAAAATTCATACTGGATCATTTATATTTTTAAATATTCTCTACATTTTTTTAAATGTATTGTTTGGGCTTTGTAGAAAAAGTATATTTTTATTTGTCAAAGAGATAGAAAATTACTGCTTTTATCTTAGAATTGATACACTGAGACATTGACTATTACCATTAAGACGTTCAAGAGTCATCTGATAAGAGCCACTTATGTAGAAACGATCCCTGGGGGAGAACGGCCGCAGTAATTAACCATCGTCTTCGACTGCGTATGATATACGCCACCCGCGCGCCCGCGATAACGCGCCCGACCCTTATCACTACAGGCTCCTTACCGTTCGTCATAAATTTTATCACTCCGATGAGCGGACGCAACCGAAGACCTCCTTTTTTCGGTTTTTCTGCACCGCAGAGTTAACGAGCCGTGAACTCGTGAGCTACGCTCCGGATGTCTTTTTTTTCAGTCACAGACACGATCACTCAAGAAAGCGATGGCACTCAAACTTTCTGGTATGTGTACAACACTACGCAAATATATTTCCCAAGTAGATATTTTACACACAATTTATTTTACTTAACTCGAAAAAGTAAAGTTTTTATTTTCAAAATTAATACCCACTACACTAACTGAAAGTTCGGAATAAAGTTTTCCAAAAAAGTCCTCGAAGAACTGAAAATATCCAATAGGAGCAAAGCGATAACACTAGGGCAATTCCTGATAGGGAGACGGTTTGAGGTTGTTCTAGTGTTGCCGCGCGCTGCGTCTGAAACGTCAAACGTTGCGGCGACGCGCGATAGCTGTGCGAGCGCCAAGTTCGTCGGCAGTCGCTCGCCTGGCGGCCAGCTGGGGACTGCGCGGGTGACACTGGCTCCGATGGCGAGGCTCGACGCCGCCCGCTCCGCCGCCGCGGCGCACGCGCCCGCCGGGGATCGATACACCCCGCCCCAACCACTGCCACTCCCGTAGGGGGCGCTACGGCCCACACACGCATTCGTCGCGACGCTCACACTTAAGACGTGCCCTCTCTTCTCGTGCCCCTTGATTTTTTAGATATCCTCTGCAGTGAACTTTATACGACAATGGAAGCATCAGCTTCACTTAAAAATTCTTACGCAATGCCAAGTTTTATTTTATTTATTTATAGACAACTGTAATAATTTTAGATGCATAAAAATTTAAAAATAAACTCAACCGTTTATAAATATGACATTTGGAAAATAGAACACCCTCGGCTTATTCATCAAATCTTAGGTGTTTTTGTTTATCTCTTGTACTAGCAATTGGAATTTTTGTCATTTTAGTATTATACTGTTTGAAGAGATAAGAAATGTAAGTAAGAAATTCAAATTACTCGTAACTTAATAACTAACAAAAATTCTCATTTTTATTAATTCCACGACAAGTCTCAAAGTAAGCTCATATCTTTAGGCGATATAATAATATTTTATAAAGTAAAGATGAAAAAGCTTCGCACTGCCCTACTAACTACGTCTCAACTGTTGACGTAAGTGGCACAACGTAACACAAAGTTAGCTTTAAATGAATTTATTTTAACATCAAGTTTGTTAGGGTTATGCTGCTGTAGTGACATGCAGTCATAGAGATCATTAAATATATTGCATTTTTTTCTTTATAAATGCGTTATGATTATTACTTATTTATTTATTTATGATCTTATGTTTTCTGTTTTCAGTTACAGTGACACATTGCAATGTATTGTAAAGTCAATTGTGGTACATACAAAACTAAGATCAATGAAGAATTTGGATTTGAAGAAAAATTGAAAGTTGATATACGCGCCAGCGTCCTTTGGAGTCCTGTGGAGCATAACAACTGGATTTGCGTAGAAGACCGTAAAACTTAATAAGAAAAACATACTTGAAGGTAGCCCATAACTATTCTGATACAAGCGTAGAGAACGAGTGTTCTACATGTAGAAAGGCAATACAAATTTATTGCACGCTCAGTCAGACCCCGATAACAGTACCCCACTGGCGAAACAACTATAAAGACTGATAGGTAAGGAAGGAAATAGAATGTACACAGCTACTCTCATTCTCAAGAATTTATCCTTGAAGCCCAAGAATTTGTTCGCGAACTGACGAAAACTGGAATGGATTTCGTTCCTTATTTTGATCCTTTGATAATGAATCGTCTATTGTCTACAGATACCCCGATTAAGTCTCAAATAAAGCAGTTCTGTTCTTATGCCTATATATTTATATAGGTATGGGTACCATATCAAAGCCCATAATCAGTTTTTAATAGCGATATCATTTGCTTGAAAATGTAAAGTTTATGTGTATTTGATACTGTAAACATTTGAATAGACGTAGTATTTAGGCTTTGTCTATGGTTATTTGAGTATTAAAATGTATTTGATACAATATCTTTCAATCGCAATACAATCTAAAATAATTGAAATTGATAGGCTATGAAAAGTTCTTAAAAAATACTAAGTACTTACTTATACTAAGACAAAGCATTTCCATAGTCTTAAGAGGCCGAAGTAAGTGACTTCTCACACAGGAATGCGATTGTTAAGATAAAATATTTGATGCTAAGAAGTTATGCCCCGTACTTAATTACTGATCAAATAACAAGTTGTAGGTTTTCCTCAAGTTAATTAGGTTTTACTCAAGTTAATTCCTTAAGTTAACAATAAGTTGATGTTGTAGGATTTCCTAGAGATAATCGTCCATGTATTTTTCAACACATTATCGTTAGTATAGTATTTATAAGTGTTTTACTAAGTTTTGATTATAACGATACTGCGAAGATGAAACTAAAATCTATAAATTCACAAAACTCAACACAGTCTTCAGACAAATTCACCATTAAAGGAAAAAAAACAATTGTGTAGACAACGTAGATTACAAATAACCAGAATAAAATAATATTCTTATTTTAAATACTTGGGGCTTCTACACAAATAATTCAACGTTCCGTGACAAACAGTGCAGAAATGACCGCTTAAATAAATTTCAAATATCCGATTCAGTACTCTTTCGGCGTCACGTATG
>DWGW01000751.1:0-13301 GCA_018247775.1 Udranomia orcinus
CCTCCGAGGAGACCTCCAACAAGACTTCCCACAAGATTTCCAACTAAACCTCCCGAATGTCCTGCACCTCCTGAACCGCCACTGCTTCCACTTCCACCTCCACCTCCAGAGGGGGCACTACCACCTTTACAGCCTGAGCTTTGAGTGGTAGCGAAAACCAGCGCGTTAACTAATTGCATGATAATTTCTTCAGCATTATTGATAGACGATTTGGGAGCATCTTTTTCCTCAAGAGCCCGCACGATAGTTAGCAGCGTTGATAAATCTTCCACGGAAGTGCCGCACGATGAACACTGGCCACAACTCTGCTGGCCGCTGTTCCGTACGCGTAAACATTGGCCATTAGATATCTGATAACATGGAAGAACGTCTTAAATCAGTAATTTTGCTTTGGTTTGAGTTCTACGTTGAATCATAGGTAGCACTTAATAATAAGATTTTTTGCAAAGTAACTCTTATTGGCTATTTTTTTAATAAATAACCTTCTCCTTTTTTTAAGTCGGTTTTTTGAATTATGAATTCATATCTAACCAAAAAACCCAAGAAAGATATTGTACCGGAGAAAATATATAACGATTAATACTCACTGCTATTAGGGACGCTATCCCGATCAGCAAACTCACTCCAATTAAATTCATATTTATCTTATAAATACAACGAATTCGAATGAGTAATTATGTCCTCCTACGTCTTGTGGAAGCCTTTTATACGACTAGCACCTATGATTTCGTCACACCATAATAACTAAAAATAATAGTTGATGTTGCACACAAACAATATTAAGGTAATCTTACTGAAATATAGAACAGTCACGTACTTAAATTTTCCAACGTCACAAATCATGCTCCAAATTCTAGAAAAGTTTACGTCAGTTCGTTAGTATTTCGTATATGAAAATGCCCTCAAGAACAATAATGAGTCTTAGCATTCTATACACTACAATAACAAATAAACGTGTATATTTTACGGCGGTGGTGCCGCAGCAAAACCACGAATTTGGCCAGATTTACTGATAAAAAGATCCCTAGACACAGTTACTGGAACTTCTGCTCAAGTTCTTCCAAATTAAAAATGCTACGTTATCTTACATCAAGGAAAGATGAAATGTATCAAAGGTAGTTAATACGAACAAAATTATTGTTTTATTTACGTATGTAGATACGTATCAGCCAGCTTATGACTTATCTAGTTTATCGTAGTTTATGACTTTATCATACAGATTCAGTCATGACCGTCTGGATGTTTTAATAAGATAAAAATGGACACCAACCCAAAACAGCGAAGGCTAGATAATCCGCGATATGGAGCTAACTTATTCTCTATTCTCACTTTTGGGTATGTACAATATCCTCCATTAAATTCCTCACATTTCAATCTGTTCTCCAATGAAGTAGAGAAGGTTGGTACTGCATTTCTGTCAATAAAACGTTTCTAAAGGTAGGATAGTATAAGATAGGTTTCTAAAAATAAGAAATTATTTATTGTAATGATCAAGCTACAAGGACCGGTCAGTAGCTTGTACTTTTCTACGAATTGTCTTTTATCATTATTATCTTTCTCAAGCAAAGGTAGTACTCGTATTTACTCAACCTACATTTTCGAACCCACATCTATTACTGAAACTGTACAGGATCTTTATCTTCATATAATTTTGCTTTTATCTTTGTTTCGATGTATGCACAACAGTTGGACATTGGAAACGTTTATGCTCGGATATAGTCGTGATATCCAAGAAAACGACCTCTTCTCGCCCTTACCGGAACACCGCTCTGATGTCTTAGGTAACTTCAAAGTAGTCTTTACTTTGCTTAGAAAAGTTTCATTTTTGCACACTTATCTTTTTGTAGTGTCCCAAATTGTATTAATTGTTCATTTTTTTACCGCGTCACGGTTTTCGTTTTCATTTTCGGTAGATTTATACTTGAGAGTAATTACCTATATTTTGGGTAGATTTTCACAGAGTAATTAGCAAAATGGCCTGATTACTCTTTGGACAGAAATCACAAAATGAATCTTCCGCACCTACGTTTAATTACCATTATTATAAACATCATTGTTACTTGTTGAATTATAATAATGTTCCTGCGAAGGTGATGCGATGCAAAAAGGCTGGGAATGTGAAGTGGAAAAGTCAAACAGATTTCCTGATGCAAGAACACCAAGTTTATGGAAAGTTTTACTAAAAGTATTTGGCGTTGAACTTTTGTTATATGGTTTGATATTAGCAGCCATGGAGTTCATTATAAGGTACCTCATGACGTAACATTCTGATGATGATTATAATGATAAATAATAGATACTATAATAGTACATAGTGAAGCTTTTATTATTTTATCAATCTCCTGTATGAATACTGTACAAAACTAATATAATAAATAACCGAATTATCACAAATTGGTGCAGATTACAGCAGCCTTTATTTCTGGGACTTCTTCTACGCTACTATAGCCCTGCTCAAGAAGTCTATAATAATACGTAAGTTAGGGTTATAATTATTCAAAAAAAAATTATAATAAATTTTCCAAATTTGAAAGTGAGAGCTAAATTTCAATTATCTGAAAAGTATATGTAGGTATATCCGAAAAATATTTACCGGATTCAAAATCACTAATTCCTGACCTTATTTTGTCTGTAATACACCTCGTAAATATATTACAGAAAACAGAAAAAGTAGTAAGCTCATCAATCATCCATATATACTCGTATAGTCGTTTACTTTACGACTAATTTCGGAAAATACTTTCCTTCTTTTTTTCCATTGCAGATCGAAATCGACTTATTTATCCCGTTTCTACGACTACAATAACCTGGATGGGGGGATATCTTGGGGAGAAGCCGTGTTTTTCTCATTCGGTATCGTGTTCTGTAGCTTGATGAACGTCATGGTACAACATCCATTTATGATGGGCGTTATGCATCTGGGCATGAAGATGAGAGTTGGCGTTTGCAGTCTCATTTACAGAAAGGTGAAATATAATGTGAAAATCACGCTTGAGAATATTCGCATCTTGATCAAAACTATTTAGGTACTCTGTTTATAAAACAAATAGGAATCCCCGGAATAGGCAAATGTTCTAAATCAACGGTCAATATTTGTATAACATTAAAATGGGGAAGCCCATTGCTCTGTAAAATTATTTATATATCACAAAAAATGTCAGTCAGCTCCTATAATAAAATTGTTAAAATGTTTCCAAATTGATACAGAGAATAACGATTTACATATCAAATGATATATTTTCATAGGCATTAAAAGTAAGTCTTCAAGCTATGTCTGAAAATAGCGGAGGACTGGTTGTGAATCTTATGGCAAACGATGTGAACAGATTCGATGTAGGACCCGTATTAGTTCACTACCTCTGGATTGGACCTCTTGAAACATTTGTTAGTATTTACCTCTACATAAATAAATGTAGGTATTGACTTGACTGAGCTGCGAACGCTTACAATGCAGTAAGGGGCTGATAATACGCAATATCACATTGTCTTCCCGTAATAGACAGGAATCCCGTCCCGAGATACTTGCCCATATCCCGGGACTAGACAATTCTAGACAAGTGGTACTGTATCGACCTCTAACAAATTTTGTTTAAAAATACATTAGTCGTCATATCCTTTCGATCTTTTTTTGATAAACACCGTACATATGCTCGCGATTACAATGACTTTTCATACATTTCAAATTTTCTGAACGACATTAACCGACTATAATATACTTTCCAGTTGATAACAGCATATTTGTATAGAGAAATGGGGGTCCCTGCAATTATTGGAACGCTTATAGTGTTAGGTGTCGTCCCATTTCAAGGCAAGTAAAAATGATTAATATACTTTAGTTATTTTCACGCAAGTACATTTTAATCGTGGCAGTGATATAAATAACGACAAAAGAATTCTAATTAACCTACGATATAATTCCGACGCCTAATACCCAAGTCCATAAGTATTTACATAAGCAAGTAACTGGTAGTCATGTATTTAATTTGTTTAGATTATTAACTAATTGAGCAAGTAATTTGCTCTACATTAGCTTACTCTACTTAGTTTTCCTCGGAGCCCGCACTGGCCACTACAGACAAGAAACTGCCGTCAAATCTGACGAGAGAGTCAGACTAATGGATGAAATAATTATGGGAATGGAAGTAATAAAAATGTACACTTGGGAGCAATCCTTCAGAAAAATCATTGACGGAGTAAGACGGTGAGACGCAATGGGTGCCAATTTTCACATACCTTACGTACAATGTTGAAAATAACTCTAATATTGTAAGCGGTAATCAATCAGCAAACATTAACATAGATAATTCTTGTTTCATTTAGTACTTATACGGTTTATTGTCGAAGTAGATCTATTAATTGAATATATATAAAAAAGACACCTATTGCACTTTCGGTATTGGAAATATACTAATAACTCTAATATTGTAAGGGGTAGTCATTCACCAAATATTTACACAGATTATTCCTGCACATCCGTTCTTTTAGTATCTATTAATACTATATATCTATTAATTTAAAATATATAAATAAGATACTACAGGAAATGGTTTGAAAATCAATAAACATTTATTTTGAGACAAAAGAACAATACACGTGCTGAGCTACACGAGTCATTTAATTACGTAAGTCACTTGTGACTACTTTTTCGTAATTACTTGCGCCGTATATTAAAAATAGACGTGTATATAATTAGATTTTTAAGACTAGGTATATCTACCTAATTACAAATGCTCTGCACGTTTCAAGAATAGACAAATGTTTTTTTTAATTTATTCTGAGGTATATTTTATTAATATACCTACATATATTATTTATATATACGAATACACATGATAAACGTCATACAATTTTAATTAGCACATCGGGAATCTTAATGATAATTTTTCAGTCAAGAAATCAGTTTCATCAAGATGACCTCTTATATCCGAGGGGTGATAATGTCGTTCATCATGTTCACGTCACGCTTCAGTATTTTTATCACAGTACTTCTCTACGTGACTTACATCGACCGCATCACCGTGGAGAATGTCTTCTACCTCACCTGCTATTACAATATCATGAAGCAAACTATGACCTTGTACTTTCCTCAGGCCGTCGGACAAGTAAACATTTGATGATGGCTTTACGTAGTAAAGATTTTTTTGGATTTTGTACATTTCCTGTCCTTTTAGGCATTGGGATCTCTCTTTATTATTCGGTTGTTCATTTGAGCTTATTGTTTCCTAAACTATATAATTACGAACGAACGGATATAAATCATGTTTTTCCAGCTCTTACTCGTACTCTTAATCGTATTATCGTTATCAGATCAGATCATAAGATCAATTTCAGAAAATATACTTGTTAAGAACAACCACTATTGTTATAGATAGCCGAATTGATTGTCGCCGTGCAGAGAATAAGGAATTTTCTACTATGTGAAGAGGGTCAAGTGCCAGCACGACCAATAAGTACAGAATCGCCATTGAGAGACAAACCAAAAAAGAGAGTTACGATTAATGGTTTGTTTCCTTTATGCATTTTATTAGTTAATAGTACGATTGGACCAGTATTATTGTATATTGTGTCGTAGTCTACACTCAGTGTTTACACCAAGTGCCTTTGTATGAACGCGAGTGTCTCTAATTGCGAAATTTATTGCGACACGATAATTAGTGGCTCAACAGCGGCCGTGTGAATTCCGTACAAGTGTACACACAGTACAGGACAGTAATAAATGTCTGACATTTATGTCGCAATTTTGTCGTAACGTAAACTAAGTTTTATATACATAAAATTATTTAATATTCCTTTTTACTTAGACGTTGAGATTCCACTGCACAAGCAATCGAAAAATCGCCCGACCAAGTCTACACCGAGCACTTCTGCAAACGAAACAAGCAGACAAGGTACAAGGTATTTTTCAGCTATATTATCTACCTATTCCGAGTTCGAAAATGTTATAAATAATATGTGTTGAACAGACTTAACAAAAGATGAAGTCGCTATAAGCTTCGAAGAAGCCAGCAGCCGATGGATAAGATCGGCAAAAGATGATGTAGAAGATATAACATTTAAAGTAAGAATACTCTTATTTCAAAATAGTTTTTAGTATATAGATAACAAAGAACACGTTCTAGACGTGACATCGAACGCTACGTATAGTATACACAATAAACAAAAATTGATTTCCGAGAATTCGATAAAAAATACATTAAATTTTGTTTGTCATCTGTGGAAAGTTTTGAAACAGGGAGCTATCTTAAATTATCTGCATTTGTACAGGATAATTTTAGAAACCGTTTAATTGTTTTTGGCACAGTTATACGTGAAAATCTGCAAACCTACACAAAGCCTTTATAGTCACGAATTGAGCTAGTGATTTAGTTATTTTCAAAACAATTCAGCGTACAGAAATTACGCCAGTCACCCAATGTCGTAAGTCAGTGGACAGACGTGCACGTGTAAACTACATTTGAGTTCATTATGTAATAATTATGTTGTAAATGGTCCCATTCTGTGTTCATTATTTTTATGGAAATAGTAAACAGGCTCACAGTCGTAATGAATTTTCTGGTGTTAAGTTAAAAATTTTCATTGGTTACCCGCTTTTACCATCCTCACACCAAGTAATAAAGTTTATAGATTGTTACATTGAAAAATCTTCGTCATTATTCGTCAAAAATTAAGGCGATGTCCACTAAAATCCATTAAAAAGATCCATGATGGATTTTTTTACACTTTTTTGTCCACTGGATCTCCACGATGAATAATTTTATACAAAGTGGATCTTTTAGCACTAACGAGTGTCGGAAGATCCATTGCAAATAAAAAAGGATTAACATTGTGTTTATAGTACGGTTTGTTGTTGTTGTTTATTGGTATGGCTTATTGGTAAAAAACAAAGAAAATATATTTTGATTATAATATTCTATTAAATGGGCTATAAAGAGATGATATGGGATATAAAGCACGTATGATGAATTGTATATTATCGACTTCTACATTTCTTGCCAGAACCTAATCAGCACTTGCCATTTTTAATTTTTACGTGTTATCTATACAGTTACCTAAGTAATAACTAAACCTTTAACCGAAACATGATGATCATAAACAATGGGATCAAAATAAAGTGACTCTATGGATCGAACAAAGTGTATCAAAATATTCATAAACTTTTTGTAGATATTATCCGGATCTTTGACAACGATAATCGGAGCAGTCGGTTCCGGTAAATCCACCCTCTTGCACATGATGCTCTATGAATTACCATGCACAGAAGGCAGCATGAGCATTGAAGGAACTATTAGTTACGCAAGCCAGGATCCTTGGTTGTTTGTTGGTAACAGTAACAGTTTCTCAAACCATATAAAAGACTGACATTGCTATCAACGTGAACCCACTCCTTTTTTATAGTGGGGATATCCCTCACGGGGGCGAAGGGCAGGTTATGCCCGACTGCTACTTTCTAAATCCCCACTGTACTTCTTTCCTCCGCATACTTAGTGGAATTAACAAAATTTCTGATAAAATAAATGAAATAAATGAGACATTTTTTTTTATTTGGCACCAAAAAACTTGAATTAACCTTAATTAAAAGCTCTCGGCCCGAGTGCAGACATTTTGAATTTAATTGTATCACGTCCTCAGGATCGGTCAGACAAAACATTTTGTTCGGTCAACCGTTCGTAAAGTCGCGATATATGGAAGTCTGTAAAGTATGCGCATTGGAGAGAGATATTTCACTATTTCCACACGGTGACAAAACAATTGTTGGTGAAAGAGGCGTGTCACTGAGTGGCGGACAACGTGCCAGAATCAATTTAGCCAGAGCAGTATACAAGGAGGTAACATACATGTGGCAACAAATGTATTGGTTAATTATTCAAAATTTATAGTAAAGTATTTTTCGTATTCATAATTTCGTGTTTGTTTTTGCTTGCCTTAAAGCCTTGTGGCTTAATACTTACGTAGGAATGATTAGTTGTAAGCCTAAATTGTATTTTTGGTATTGTAACCACTGGCAAACTAAATAAATTAAAAAAACCTACAAACTATGTACATTGTTTGTGTGATTCAAAAGCGGCTTACAACAGCAACTTTTTTTTCCTACCACACAGTTCTTCCGTTTTGTGTGAGAATAATTGTATTTCTTAGGCCGAGATCTACCTATTAGATGATCCATTATCAGCAGTAGATACACAGGTTGCACGGCACATATTTGAAAACTGCATAAAAAGGTTAGTTTTACGGTATAACTTGTTATACATATACATACTTATGTTATATTATACGTGTTTATCATTTATTATATTAATTATTATTATATACATAAATAGGTACTTGGCGAAAAAAACTGTTATATTGATCACTCATCAGTTGCAGTTTATTAAATCGGTTGATCAAATCATAGTAATGGATAAAGGCAAAATACTTGCACAAGGCGAATTCCAGGATTTAAATGTAAATATAGCACCTTTTATTAAGTATCTATTTAGTCTTAACTTAAAGAAGCTTATGGTACTCGTAACTATCGTAAAGTTGACCAATTGCGACGAAATAATGCCTAACTCATTATAACAAAAGTTACAATCGAAATTTGAAATACAGCGAAACAAAAATTAAACAGATTATGACATGAAACACACCAACATTATCTTTTTTTTTTTCAAAAAAATTATACTGTTAGTCATACATTTTTTTGTTAAATTTAAGGATAATGAACTAGCAATAATAAAGTTGATGCAAGAAAAGGTTCGTGAAATACGGGAAGACGATACAACAACGACGAGTATTCATAGCACATCGGCCTTGCAGCCCAGCACGATCAGCTTGGCGAGGACTCACCGGTCTTATTGGTCATTATTATTTGACAGCAGCAGTACGGTAAATTGAAAAGTAATAACCAGATAAAACTTTATTTTGTATCTTAAGAAACCAAGTCCATATTTTTTTTATCTTAAATTCCAGGACCAAAGACCAGCAGCCGAAACTCAGACGAAAGGTCGTGTACAGGGCTCTGTGTACAAAAAATACTTCTTAGCGGACGCCGCCTGTCTTTACGTAGCATTCGTAATGTTCATGTTTCTTCTGGCCCAGTTCTTCGCGAGTGCCAGCGATTACTGGATTAGTCTATGGTTGAGTGTTCAAGTCAATGTTCAAGACAAGATTTACATTTAGTTACGGTTTTCATTGCGGAAGATACGAGTACATTTCGCTTTTTAAATTAAGAATATGATATAAAAAGCGTATGTAGGATATCCTACGCGATGAAAACCCTTTTTCTATCATAATCTAAATTTAAAAACCGTGCAGACTTTGATACGGATTTGATATTTTAAAAAATCCATCAATTTTTTTTGTTTTGTGTTTGGAAAATGTTAAAATTTTAGGAGTCAAGTTGAAGATCGTTTAACTGGCGACGCTACAATGGATAATATGCTGTGGTCGCAGTACGGACTTGGAAGAAAATCATTTGTTATGATCTTTGGTGTTTTTACCGTAGCCACGGTCGCTGTTGCGTTGATAAGAGCATTTATGTTTTTTTCACTGTGCATGAAATCTTCGATTAGGTAAATTGACAGTATTGAAATATTAAAATACTTTATTTTTTTATTTTAAAAAGATATGTATTTGTGTTATGTTAGTTCATAAGACTAGGATGCAGGTAAATTATAAAAGTGAGAGTTAATAAGTAACTTCGCATTTTAAAACCGCAAAGTTTTAACATTTTAAGATAAACTAAATATTATTATAGATTGCACGATCAAATGTTTGATTGCATATCACACTCTCCAATGAGCTTTTTCCATGCAAATCCTTCCGGAAGAATTCTGAATAGATTCAGTAAAGACATGGGTTCCGTAGACGAACTGCTGCCTCAAGCGATGCTGGATTGTTTTCAGGTTAAGTTCCTAGAAACTCTTTTCTTGACGCATAAGATGCCATCAGGGCCGGATTTAAGGGAGAACGAGTGGAGCTACTTCTTCGGGGTCATGACAAGAGTAGAGCCCCCACAATGAGTGGAATATTTTCATTAGCCTACTGGCGGCAAATATGATCGCTACTGAATAATGGGCCTGCACTCATTCGATTGCCCCGAGACTTCCCCTAAATCCGCCCTGTGTTCCAGTAGTCAGAGATCTTCTACTCTAAACCTGCACGCCCCTCCATCTTTACCGGCACATGGATTTACGATCGAGAGGTTGATCGTGGGTTCGATCCCCACTCCGCCATTGCACTATTGTCGTAAACCAACTCCTAACACAAGCCTGACCTTAGTTGGATGGTTTGACAAAAATACTAGTGTGTATTGACATATTTTTTATTTAAAAGAAATGATTAATTTAAAACGGATGTTTACCACTAAGGCAAACATTAAGAAAAAAAAAACAAAAAACCTATGCCTATGACTACTACTAATGACTATTTACTTATATTTTTAGATCATGTTAAATCTACTCGGAGTTATATTAGTAATATTAGTAACGGATGTGACTCTATTGATACCGATTGCAACAGCATTGATAATTTTTTACATATTCCGGTTGATTTATATAAGAACGACGGGCGCAATAAAACGTTTAGAAGGGATAAGTAAGTATATATATTTCATTCTACTATTATACATTTACCTAACTTTTAATAACTGTTAATTATAACTACATTACTAAACGAAGTAATGAAAGAAAGGAAACAATTATATACACCTAAGTAGAATGCCAGGAATTTTATTATGAGAGAAAACGCCTTTTACATAGAATAAAAAGTCTGTTATAATCACTTGTTCTAATCTAAGCAGGTACTACAAATGCACATTGTAGAAGGAAAGGAAAGGATTACAAACCATTTTGTAGTTAGGCAATTTGTATATTTGGCTCCGATGTGAATTGGTTATCTGTAAAACTATTATAATGTATTAAAATACTTACAAGACTCGCTTACCAGCTCGCAGCCCCGTCTTCAGCCACGTGAACGCCACGGTGCTCGGTCTGCCCACCATCCGTTCCTTTAATGCCGAGCTGCTGTTGGCCCATGAGTTCGACCGCCACCAAGACCTGCACAGCGCCGCGTGGTATCTCTTCATCTCGTGCAGCCGAGCCTTCGGATACTTTCTCGACGTCATCTGCCTTTTGTTCATCATTTGTGTCACCTTCAGTTGCTTGATGAAAACCGGTTCGTAGCAGAAGTTTATAGCATATTAAAAGGATTACAGAAACTATGCTAAATAAAGCCACATTTTCCATAATTTCCTTACTTTTGGTCTTTTGGATCCACCTAGAATATTTTGTCATTAACTCCTCTATGTAGTAAATTACGCAACACATTACGTAATTTTGCACTTTTTATGGACGAAATAAAATTGGCGACGAATTGACATGACTGACGTTATATGTTATAGAATCTCATAACGAAATAGCATTTCAAAAAAGTATACAACTTGCTTGAAGTGGTGAGTGACGGCCTACTTAGCTAAATATAGCATTTCAAAAAAGTTTATAGGTACTATAACTTGCTTGTAGAGGATCCTATGGTGTGATGGAGTGATAGCCTACTTAGACAAGCTTACTTAAAAAGATCTATATCTTAATCTTCAAACAGACATGGAAGGCAGCAGCGTAGGCCTAGTGATAACTCAATCGATATCCCTGACCGGTGTATTCCAATGGGGGATGCGGCAGTCCGCAGAAATGGAGAATCAGATGACGAGCGTCGAACGCGTGTTGGAATACACAAAATTGCCTCAGGAGTCCACTGTTATGACTGCAAGTATTAATTGCTTAGATTAAATGATACAAGTTCTTGTGAATATATATGCAATCACTTGAATGAGGGCCTACCTACTTAGAATTGTTAAAAACTCATAAAAGTGCTGAAACAAGAGAACTGAAAAGAACGACATAGACAATGAAACATATTTTATAGATATTGGCTATGTTAATTTAAACTAGGTATAAACCACACCATCTAAATGGCTTGTCTCGGTCGTAATAGAATATTCAATATATAATATCTTAATTTTATAAAACATTCACACGTAAGAGCGTTGTATAAGAAGTTCTCTCCTGAAGTTAAACTGAAGTCAAAGTATTAAGGCGTCGATATTCGCTTTTTACGACTAACACATCCTGTGTATCACATGTACCAGCAAGTAAAGGTGTATCTTCAGTCAAAATTCTGTCTCCAAAATTACGTCCGATCGTAGTAGAACTACATAAGCACATGACTTTCTAATGTCTGTAACTGCCAGGACTCTGGACAAAAGCCGCCATCGGGATGGCCATCCGAGGGCGCCATAGATTTCAACAACGTGAGCTTGAAGTATACTCCTGATGGAAATTACGTTCTACAAAAACTACAATTCAATATTAAGCCCCAGGAAAAGGTAGATATTATTCCTTCACGCTTCTTAAATCGTCCGTTATGAATCTTTTATTATTGCTATTCTGTGGAAGGTGCCTAATAATGTATCTTAACAAACAATTTGTAATATATGATTTATAGAATAGAAGCTAATGGTTTCTTCGTAGATTGGTATCGTTGGCAGAACCGGCGCTGGAAAGTCGTCGATCATCCAGGCTTTGTTTAGACTGGCTTATTTGGAAGGTGTCATTTCTATTGATGATCTAGATATTTCGGCCATAGGGCTGACAGACTTGAGGAAAAAGATTTCTATCATCCCACAGGTACTGCACAGAACACAAAGTTTAATGTTTCAAATTTCACTAGTAGAAATTGTTATTACCGAGTTTTATAGAAAGAACAATTTGAATTATGACAATATTTTCTTGTGTGCAGCGTTAAACATATCAATTACATAAGTTAATAAATATTTTACATAGAAAATAAATATTTTAGGAGCCTGTATTATTTAGCGGTAATCTAAGAAAGAATTTAGATCCATTTGATGAATATTCCGATGAAGTTCTATTGGGAGCCCTTGACAAAGTGGAACTTCTGTCTAACGAAGACGAAACTGGTATTATGTTATGTAATTCAATTAAAAAAATGAAAAACGTGCATTTACAAAAAATCAACCATTAGTGTTAACACTGATTTACTACATGTATCTCAAAGATCGAATGAGCTTAAAATTATGACTTCGGTAACATATCGGTACTTTGAAAATTGGTATTTCAGTCACACGTAGGTAACGTACTACATTGGGTAATCACAAACATGTATCTATTCAGAAACTAAAACAAAGATACTGCTCAGTACAATAGATCTAGGCATATTTGATGGAAGGTATTTTCACTCTACATACACTAAATATATTTCTTCTATTGGAGAAAGCAAAATGAATGACAAAGAAATACAGA
>DWGW01000752.1:0-13296 GCA_018247775.1 Udranomia orcinus
TATCCGACTTGCGCGAATTCGACTTACACGGTCATCGCACAGTCCCATCTATCGCGTAAGTTCGGAGTATTACTGTATTTATAAAAAAGTGGGGGAAGTTTTTTTCCGCTAGCTTTTTTCTTCCGGTCTACCATAACCAGAGAACCTAATGGCGATGAAAACCAATGACCAGTGAAAGAAAATGTATGTGACCTTCATTAAGTGTATTTATTTATTTATACTCTTTATTTTATTTTTCAATTATTATTACTGTAATTTTTTTTTCATAATTTATAATGTTATTTTGTGTATTTTAATTTGCATTGTGGTTTGCACCTATAATTGAATTGACACTTACCATTGTATTCTCTTGTGTATTTGTTTTTCAATTTGTTAAATAGTGTACTTTTCGTTGGTGTAACTAATAAATAAATAAATTATTGTACACCAATATATAAACAGACAAATACAAAAAAAGAGAACATGGCACATTCAATAGGCCGTCTTATCGCTATACAGCGATTTCTTCCAGACAACCCATGGTGTTGTGGAGTTGTGAAGAAGGGTAGTGTATTTGTATACGTTATAATGAATAAAAATATTTTACTCCTGATTCTGTTGCATTTTTATTTATTTGAAACTGTGAAGAAAATGACAATGCAATGAACTGCATTTCGTTCAAAGATGAATAAGATAAATTTTTAAGTCATGTTGTAAAGTGTATTCAATGTCATATTATTTATTGATGTAGATAAAGATTAAAGCGGCAATAGCCCAATGGGTAGTGTGTCGGACTTACGATTGAGAGGTCGTCGATCCCCACTCCCCCTTTACACTATTGACGTGAACCCACTCCTAACACAAGCCTTGGAGCTTACCTGGAGGGGTTAACAAAATTACTAGTATGTATTAACATGCTAGTAATTAAAAAAAAAAAAAAGATAATTAATTTTCCTATTCCTCTTCCTTTTAGAATGAAAATGGAGAACTTGCTGAAGTGCGAACAGGTCCTGCTCAATTTGTACGCGAAAGTCGAACAGGTAGGTTCTGTTTTTACTACGTGTAATATTTTATTTTTCACTGGACATATTTTTGTGTGTATATTTTTTCACTGCTTTACTGAAATTGTAAATGAAAAATAAACGGCGAGGTTTTTGGCCAATCACTCTACCAAATATTTGAAAATCCCTCCTGCTGCTGCCGCTAAATGTATATGTATATATTCACAAAGTATGGTTTTCAGATTATGATTCGAAATACCTGTCAAAATAGCTATGTAGATAAGCTGTGTGTAATTTGTCTTTATACTAAATTAGTATTTATATTTTTAGCGGGACGCTTCGATGGATTTTAAGAAAGCCCCCACTGAAGAACCTTCAAAGGAGAAAAGTGATTTAAGTGTGGTGAGAAACAAACTTAAGTCCGTGACTTCAAAACTTCAAGATGATCCTGAAACATTGCCCGAGATAGCACGAGCGACGAATACTGAAGTAGTTTGCACACCGGGAAGCAAGGAGCCTGCGCTGTTTCAAAGAAGACCAAACAAGTCAACTCTTTTGCAATCTCAGGAAAGTAAATCGAGTAAATCCAACGATGACAAAGCATCGACGAGTAAACGCCACTACACGCGAGTTTTAATGTCTCCAGAACCAAAACAGAAAAGATGGTCTAATAATGTGGAAAGCACAAATGAAAAGCCACTCTTTAGCCGACGGTCACCCAGAAGATCGCCGCGAAGGTATTCGCCATCTTATAAAAAGGAAAGAAAAAAGTCTTTTAAACGTCGATCTAAATCTAGGCATCAGTTAAAAGATTTAAATATTACTTTAAAAGTGCCAGAAGAGAGCTTGGGTTCTTTGAACACTAAAGATATACTATCGAGGATCATTAATTGCAGTGATGGTGATGTGGATATTGAAACTTTACGAGGATTAAGATCACAAATTCTCGGCGAATTAAAACAAACTGGAGCTAATGATGACATATCTGATCTGATATTAAAATCTTACAAAAGTTCAGAAAAGAGGAAAAATCAAACGGCGAAAAAAAATAAAGCTGATATCGAAGAAGGTGAAATATCTGATAGTGAAAGCGAAGCTATTGAAAACATTTATGGTAGCCTCGTTGTAGTGAACAAAGATGATGGAAGTTCTAGTAGCAAGCAATCATCTGATCAGCAACAGCAACGAAAAATACAAATATGTCTCGTTATAAATTCGGAAAAAGGTGATGAAAAAGATAATAGCGAAAAAGCAAAGGATACCTTGCATAGTACTGAATTGGAACCTTTCATGGGTGAAAAGTCTGAAAACAAAAATAATGTTTCTTTGGAAAAAATACATGCTCAAAGCGGTCAAAATATAACCAAGTCGGAAAAAAGGGACAGAGATAAAAAACAGGACCGGGATAAAGTAAAACCTGCCGAAGAAAATAAAAGTTCGGCACGCACAGGACACATACAGGATAAACATAAAACGCCTGAAAAAAATATGACAAAAGATGTAAATAAGAGTTCAAAAGAAAAGGTAATACAAGAAAAATCATCACCATCTGCAAACGAAAGTTTTAAACCAAACTTTTATCAGCCGTTAAGTGACGAAAAATTTCAGCCCGAAAAACCTGTCGTAAAAGATAAAATTACTGAAAATCCGAGTGACAGTGTTAAGAGGATATTAGATATTGCAAAAAATATACGAAATACTGAGCCCACTACCCAAAATAAGCCGAAAAAAGATCAAGTGTCAGAAATAGACATACTACAAGCTTTAAAGAATGAAATCTTGGGAGAAACAGTTACTGTCCCAGTCCCGTCCGATACTTTAACACCGCCTTTGCATCTACCAAAACTAACGAAAGTCTCAAGCGCTCAAGCAATAGTCGCCAAAAAACGAATTTCGATTGAAAACTATAAACAGAAGTCTACTCCACCCACAAACCAACAAATATGTATCTCGAAAGAACATCAAAAACTGACTTCAAAGGATGATAACTCTAAAAAACAGAGCCTGAAACTCACTGAGAAAGAGTGCGAACGATTTAATTTTTCTTCTAAATTACCATCGAGTGACAGCTCGGATGATGATAATAAATTGTGTATGTCTTTAGACGATATTTATGAGAATTTGGCTCAGCCGCAATCACCCGAACACGACAACTCCACCAAAATAGGTTCAAAAACACCTATTTTTATACCACAGGAGCCTATCAAGAATCTTATAATGAGCTCAAAAACTGATATTGATATGAGGACATTGTCAGTGGGATCTCCTATTCCTTTCGGCGGTCCAAATAAAACTGTGACAGTACCATTTGGCAAGAATGAAAGCCCAATGAACGTTAACCAGAATGAAAAGTCTAGACAGTCTATTCCGGATCGTTTAAGAATAGAAAACGATCAGCACACTGCAAAGGATAGTGTTGGCCAGTACACATCGAATAGTGACCGACCTGGTATAAACTATTCAAATATAACACCTACTAATGCGTCACCTCAAACGGGAAATAATGCATTGTCGTTGAATTTACCAACAGGTGGGAAATCGAATTCAAGTCCGACGGTAACCCCCAATATAAATCCAGTTATGACGCCCATTTTGAATTCAAATTTGTCTCTAAATTTGAATGCTAATATGGGGTCCAATTTAAGCCCAGTTTTGAATACGATTCTGGCACCACTTTTGAATCCTCCCATTATGCCAAATATCAATCCTAGTATGACACCAAGTAGAAATCCTGGGATGGTTCCTGGGATAAGTCCAATAATGACTCCAATTATTACATCCAATGCCAGGTCAATGACACCCACTGCCAGGTCATACGAAATGACACCGTGTAACAATTTTGATAATGATGACTATAACGCTGCACAGAAACACGTTTATAGTCCAATGCCTACATTTGAACCAAATGAGAATCAAAAGAAAACTGCTAACATTTCTCATTGGAATTCTAATGAGAAATCTAAATGGGATGATCTGAGTTCCCGCAATACTCAAAGACACAGAAATGACAGATACAACAGAAATATGTACAATCGGTTAGACAGCCCGCAAACACGGGTAGAATGCCCGTCAACACCAAACCCGTATAGTAGAATGGAAAGTCCAGCCCATTCTTTTGGGAGGTCCGATTCCCCTATGAGTCCTAGTAATCCATTCGGTCGATCCGAATATATGACATCAACAAAGGTATTTGGAAGGGATGATTATCATCATAACACGTCTGTTTCTAGTAACCAATATAAATCACAAGATCCAAGATTAAATCGAAGTTTTAACTATGATAAGTATCAAAATCGTAACGAAGAAAGAAATTATTATTTCAAAGATAATAAACAAAGAAGCCAAGATAATTCGTATGAACAAGGAGTCAGAAATGATAGGGAAAATAATACTTCACGACCAGAATCAAATCTAGGTCGATCTTTATCCAAGGATCATGACAATGATCCGAGATACAAGACTAATTATCGGAATCGAAATGAGAGATCAAAGGGCTACGATGAATATAATAGTAGGAAAGACTTTCGCGCAAGAAGTATCGGACGAATGAACTTATCTGAAGATAATTTTTCACAAAGGAGAGATAGAGCGGTTTCTAGGTCCAGAGGTGACTCTAGAGATAGGTCTTTATCTAAAAAATCGCCTAGTGGTCGTTCGTGTGACACGTCATTTGATGTTCGAAGGAAACGTGCTTCAAGTGTTGGGCGTTGTCTTCGAGACTCACATCGTGAAGATTCAGATCAAATAGCCTCATCTAGTACAGAAAATAAACCAGACGTTTTGGCATTCAGTAAAGCTATGAATTTTAGACGTGCTAGTAGTGTTGGGAGGAGCCTTAGAGATTATAATGCAGATAGAGATTTAAAAGATATAAAAGCAGATTTGCGGTCATGTAAGTTTGATTCTTACGAAGTTAAAATGCGGGAAAAAGATGAAAAAAATGTAACAAGCGTAATTTCTGCTCCAACGTACACTGAATCCAAAAGTGATCGCGATCCGCGTAATAGACTACGAAACTATGATATGAAAATTACGAAAAACCGTGATAATTTCAGATATTCGCCCAAAAGAAATTTCCGGGACCCAAGGGTGCGTCGTGATTTAAATGTCCAAAATAATGAGAGAGAAAAATATAAAGTCACTGAAACAAAACGGCTAAATTCGCCCCACAAAGATTATGGAATAGTATATTCCAATGATAATATCGCTAAAGGCACTATTTTGGCTGCTGGTGTAAAGAATTTTAGAATACCAAAAATAAAACGACCCATCGAAGAAAAGATCGATAATGCTAATGTAGCAAATGAAACGACTATAAATAAGGAGCTTACCAATAGTGGTAAAAAGGTGGACAATGAGAGTATTACGCAAGTTAAAAAAATTGACAATAAAGAAGAGAAATCAAGCAGTCCTGTGGAAAAACACGTTGGTAAGGAAGAAGTTAGTAAAAAATCTGAAAATCCCAAATTGAATACAGATTTAACCTCTTCATGTAAACCAGAAGAAAAACCATCACATTCTTATACCGAGTCTATTTCATCTGATTCTGACTCAGACAATTTGATAATAGCTGAAAATTGTGAAAAACGAGTTACGAGATCTAGTAATAGAAATAGAGATAAATTAGAAATTGGTAACCAATTCAAGAAGTTAAGGAGATTTAAAAGGCCACTCGTATATGATTCAGATTCTGATTCTCGCGAACATCTGATTGAAAATGTAGAGAAAAATATAGCATGTAACGAAAATACGAATATTAAAATAAAAGAAAAAGATATAGAACCAGTAAAAGATGGCGACCACAGAATGGAAAAAAGTAAAATGAATCCAAATGAAAGTAACACACATAAGTTTTCTAAAGAAAATAAGACTTCAACTGAAAATATCGCGGAAAAATCTTTGGTTCCAAGAAATAAACCGCGTGAAGAACAAAATAATTCATTAGATGTAAGTTTTGGAGCGGATGGTGAATTGTTAACCGATAACACTGCCTCGGGGTCTGGTATTAATGATATGAATTCCTCAAAAGCTGATTTACAACAAGCTTCAAAGATAAATGACTTTTCTGACAAATTTATAAAGAATACAATTTCTTCACATAATTCTCCTATGCAAGCGAGCGAGTCTGAGGTTTTAAATAACAAAAAAAAGAATTTAGATGACGTCGAGTTTCATAGTGAAAATGTTTTTAGACAGACAGATTTAACTATAAAAAAGGATAATACCTCCGACAATGTGTCAGTTCTGTCAGAAAAGAAAGTACATATTGAGGAAAAACAATGTCACGAGAATCAAGAAACATTGAAAAATACAGAGGCCGAACCTATGAAGTCTGATATTCATGTTAAATCTGGCGAAACATCTGGAATGGCCAATGATATATTGAACAAACTTAATAATGACGCTATTGTTTCAACGACAGCATGTGATAGTAAAGTCGAGCGAGATTTACAGG
The DNA here is from genome assembly GCA_018247775.1 of Udranomia orcinus. Classification (NCBI taxonomy): domain Eukaryota; kingdom Metazoa; phylum Arthropoda; class Insecta; order Lepidoptera; family Hesperiidae; genus Udranomia; species Udranomia orcinus. The sequence continues at coordinate 6,436 of DWGW01000752.1, forward strand.
TTATTCAAAGTAATTCTGATTTAAAACAAAATTACTCTACCCCTGACAGCACCATTAATTCAACTATCGCCAATATTAATGACAATAAAAAAGATATAAAAAAGACACAAGATAGTATTCCCGATAGCACAAATGAATTCAATTCGGAAATGAACAGTGACATCACCTCGACTCATAATTCTGCTTCTAGTTTGGCTACGGAACAATCTGATAAAAAAAAAATTAGCACCGATGACATACCCCGCATTGATTCTATAGGAAAATTGTTGTCAATTTTGGAAGACAGAAATAAAATAAAGGAATTACTGACGTTGCTTGGCAATACTGACTCTGGTGAAAACGAAAAATTAAAGAAGAAATTGGAAAAACTTAGTGAAATTGTCTCAGATGATGATGAGAGTTCTAATGTTGATTCTAAAAAAAATGATGATTCAATAGACAATAAAGACATAGGAAGCAGTACCGACAAATCACCTCAAGTATATGATAAAAATATTGAACAAAAAGAATGTAATAAAACTAAAGATGAAAAAATATCTGCCCCAACTACTTTGCATCAAATAACGAATGATGAAGTTGAAAGTAAAGGTAAAAATACTGTTCAGAGTAAAAATCAAAGTGAACTTACAACAGGTATGGAATCTGCAGAAAGTATTAAAAATGTGAGTGACTTAAATGAGGAAACAGTAAAATCGGATACTGTTGAAAATACTAACGAAGAAAATAGCGAAGAAATGTCAAATGTTCCTGAAAACGATAATTTAACACCACCAGCAAATGGTCAATCTCAACCAGTAAGAAAAACTAGAGGTAGAAGAAGAAAATATGCAAGGAATTTTACAGAAAATAAAGAGAGACGGGTCACCCGTTCTAAGGGCGGAAATAATCCAAAACCGAAAACTCCTGTTCCTAAAAAACCTTCTAGAGAATTATTGAAGTTACAAGAAGATATTCGGGAAATGTTTATTAGTGAGGACGTTCTTAATGCAACCGGCATTAGAATGTGTCGGCTAGCAAAAATGGTTGACGATAAAAATCCTAAAGGTGAGACACATACAAACGAGGTAGAACCAGTTGTGGTTTTGGAAAAGATTGCCGGTAAAAGTGATGAATCTTTAAATGCAGCAGAGAAGACAAACAAAAAGAAGAATGTTAAAGCAAAACAATCTGCTCACGAAGAGTCTTCTATTGAGGCTGATATTAAAGAAAACCCTAAATCCAAATCAGGACCGAAATCTAAAGGTAAAAATCATGAAGTTGATCCAATTGAAGCGGATTTTGTTGGAGAATCTAATTGCACAGCTGACAGTGTAGAGCAAAATTCAGCATTCGATAGTGATTCAGCAGATTCGACAAAAAGTAACGAAAGTACAGATTTAGTTGATTTAAAAAAGAAAGTAAAACGTAAAAGACGTGGTTGGCAGTTGGGGGTAATAAGACCAAAACATAGAAAGAAGAAACAAGAGGTAAAGGACTCTGATTTTGTGCCCGAAAAGCATAATGAGCTATGCGAAACGAATAAAGATTGTGAAACGGTAGTACCAGACTTTAACTGTTTCACAGACAAATCCTATTGCTTCGATAAAGATATTAAAACCTATTTGTGCCGTCTTTGTGGTTACAAGGGGAACGATATAGTTGCTCATTACAAACAGAAACACCCACATTCTGAAATTCCTTTATCTCGTCTAAGTGAAAAAACTGCTAAAAAAGCTATACAGCAGTGTGAAGACATGGACTTACAAGTTGTCAGTAAAATATATACAAAATCTTTTGTATGTCGATTTTGTTTTAAAGAATTCAATAATATTTTTTGTAATCAATTCCTTCTTGAAACGTTCTTCTGGCACATTGTCAGTGTTCACACGGGGGAATATAAACAACTTTGCTCGGAGTGTATAAATTTAACCAGATGTCCATTTAACTTAGACATACCACCTCCTCCTAAAAATCTTAAGGGCCAACTTATTGGTTACATATGTGGAAGATGTAACTTTACCCAAGTATCGCTTGAAAATCTGAAAACACACGTGATTGTTCGACATGATGATGAACAAACAGAAGTTTACTCCATAAATTTAGCAGAAATTTCAAAAAAAGCCATGCTAAGTCTGGTAGCGGAAGCAGCAAACGAAGGGTCTGTTGAAACGCCTAGAGTGTTACGCAGTACCCGTTCAAGTCAAAGTGTGGCGGAACTGAGTGATGATCGGAGCGATATCACAGAAAGCAAAGATCGCCCAAGGGTGCCTAAAAATGCTATTCAAGATCCAAATTCTCACGAATTGCCTAAGCAACTTCTGAAAAATAAATTTCAATCGAAGTTCACTTTTGAGGGTGATGATATTAGTGATACTTCAAGTTACTCAAAAAATGATGAAGTTATTAAAGCTGGCATAAAAGTAGAGCAAGATGATGAAAATCCTGATTCACAAATCGATCAACAAATCGACAAATCTATCGAAATTGATCGCGTCGCAAATGATTCCCTAGAAGATTCTACTAAGAGTGTTGGAGATATAAATAAGCCAATTGAACCAAATGGGCCAAATGACGTATTAACACACCCTCATTTCAAAATTAAGTTCAATGAGACAGGAACAAAAGAATACATATGTTGCATTAATGGACACGAAAACCATTATAAGACAACGTTACTCATATCGCTAAAAAAACACGTACAAATGAAACACGCTGAAAATTGGGATGGATATTGTTATCTTTGTAAAGTTATTGTAACGAGTCAAGGGACACATAAATTCAAAGAGTGTTTACAGCATTTCCTTGACAAACATATGGACAATTTCCCTACATTGGACGAAAAGTCTGTCAAGTCAGTCGATACTCCCATTAAAGATACGCTGGTGCCTAATACTTCCAACTCTATCCCTAAGATTAATGTTCGTCGAATATCTGACTTAATTTCTTCATCTATAACTTCCCCAACACAGATTCAGAGTGATTCTATAATACCGAAAATAGAGAATGTTGAGAGTCTTAGTACTTCAGCCGATTATGCCATTGCCGAACTCGAGAAAAAGGTGAAAGTGACAAAGTATGAATTGCCGCAAGCTGAAATTATGTCACAGAAACATCGCGTCGTATTGGAGGCGATGTTGAGCTATGAAAAATTAATTCAGGTGTTCAAATGTGCCGGCCGATTCTGTTCCTACACGACGGACAACTTGGAGGAAGCATTGGTGCACGCTTCGACCCATCAGAAAATCGGCGGTGTGAACTCCTTGAAGTGCGCTTACTGTGACTTCGATCCTATGGGGAACGCTATAGATCTAGTGACGCACGTGTTTAAGAGCTACAGCCATTGTTCCTATTCGTGTGGCAAATGTTTCTACAGGGCACCAGCGAGTCAATTGGTCCACGCTCATATAAAGAGAGTTCATAATGGTGACTCAGCAGTGGAGTTGTTGAGCTCGACTACGGTCGCGAAGGACTACCCGAATGACGACATGCTGTCGCGAGATCAAGCTGTTCTGTACTACATGTGTAATATCCGTAAGTTTTATTCTCATTCTAATCTGTCACAATAATGTTCAAGTAGTAATGAACCAACACTATGTCAATTCTCATCTTGTATAAATTACCGATCGCAAGATATTAATAAATAAAAAAAAAAACTAAAATAAACAAGAAATGTGACGAAGAATTCTGTAGAAATTACGAGTGATCCTACATCTAATAATTTTATGCGTTGTCATTTAATTCGTTTATGTGAATCGCTTTTGTTTTTCTCGTAGCTTACAATCAACGTATAAATTCACGAATTTCGGAGATATCCGAAGTCCTATTTGTTATTGGGATATAATTATACAAAATAATATATGCAGGATATTTTGTTGTGTAATATTTGAGGTAGTTAAATTTAAAGAAAAATAAATATATTTTTAATCACACTATCTATTGCACAAAGGAAAAATATAGTAATACGAGAATTTTATATATAAGAAAAATGCCTTGACACTTTACAGGAGATTCAAAAAATGGCAGCGTATGTCAGTTCAGATCGTATGTGTTGACAAAGTTCCGTGAACACGTAGAAAAGAAACACGGCAGTGAAAAGGAGTTTCTCTGTTACGTAAGTATTAAACGAATTGAATCAATATAATAGTTTAATTGCTTTGGCTACAACGACCCTGGTGTCGTATTAGCGATATAAGTTTGTGTACAATTTATTCCAAGTTAGCATTGGCTTTACAAATCAATAACAACATTGCACGCTTTCTGCCTAACTAACGCTTGAATATGCTGGAATAATTATAGTCTGAGCGTTCTTACTTACTCTCACGGTTTCATTGTACAGATATGCAATATCTCTACACCCTCATCGAAACTACTCGCCCAACATTTGAAGACTCACGGCTTGAGGATATACCAATGTTGTCGGTGTTTGTTCGGAGCGGACACCGAGGCCGATCTGCTCGCCCACGCCTCGGAGAACCACCCCCTGCACCAGCCAAAAGCATATCTCAGGATTATAACTTCAAAGGTTTGTTCCTTTCAATAAATTCTACGGTATGTCAACTCTCTATACTTTAAAATATATGAATCAAAGATTAACAGCGTGAATATTCTGCTTTCATTTGTTCTTTTCAATTTTGTCCGTTTTTGTGTCTTTAAAATAAATCTTTAAATGAACGTTTCCAGGGCAACAATTCAGAAGTGAGAGTGCTACCTTTGGCTGTTCTCAGCAAGTCCGTTGTTAAAACGATAGCCGTTGCAGCTTCCACTGACAAAGATGATCCTGTTAAACAAGCCGAAAGGGCGATTGAATTAGAAAAACTGATTGGTCACACAAGTGTGATCGAATCGGTGAGCACGGTAACCAATGCAGCCACAATAGCCGATGCTTCAGTGAATGATGGCCAAATACAATCGGAAAGTGAGCAACAATCGTTGCCAACTCCAACGAAGAAGGAGCCAGAAAATACGTCGGTCATATTGACTCTGCTGAGAAGTCCAGAACTAACGAGGGAACAATCAACGCCAGTTATAAAACAGGAACCAGCGGACACTCCAGTACCGGTACCAGAACAAACGCCACCAGAGAAGCCGGGTTCTCCCGATTCCGATGTAGTTTGCTTGGACAGCGACGATGACAATGGTCGTCATAATGTGATTGATCTCTCGAACGATGACTCGCCAACAAAAACAGTTGACGCCAAATCAGCAATCGAAGATGCTTTAGAACCAGAAGAAATACCTCGAACACGTTTGTTTAAATGTTACAAATGCAATAATTATTATAAAAACGAAAGCACTTTCCGCAAGCACATATTATTATGCTTTTCCATAAAGGACAAGGAGGAATTGATTCCATGCGCTCATTGCTCACACATCGGACCTACCTACGACATTACCAATCACTACATTGAGGCTCACTTTAAAACAAATACGCATTTTATTTGTTCCATATGCAATTCACTGTTTACATGCGCGGGATCTGTGAAGAGGCACATGAAATTGATTCACAATGAAATATTCCTTGTTTTCAACAAGGAGCAATCTGTCTACTTCAAAAATGGTACTTCTAATGTTATATGTCATTACACGATAACACCGAATCGGCAGCCGCCAAAGAGGAAGCTGTCTGTTGACGTTACAACTACAAGCTCAGAGCCGACGGCTAAACTGAGAAAATACGGTCCCCAAGATGTGGACAGGCTGCCGATAAATCCAATTTTGGATAACTTGGTGCATTGTTCTCTTTGCGAGTTCAGTACTAAAGTACGACTCAATATGGTGAGGCATCTGCAGCTGCACGCTGAGCAGCAGCCGGTGCCGCGTACCGCGCCCGTCAACCCCGTGCCGCACCTCGAGACCCACGAGAAACATTTTGACAAGATGGTGAATCTCGCTTCGAGCTCGGTGACGCCTAGAGGCGACAAGGCCAAGGACTGGCCTACGATGGTGACGGAACATTTGACGCCAGAAGCGGCAGCGGTGTATCCCAAACACGTGCCAGATAGACAACGATACACCTGCGGGGCCAAGGGTTGCTCGTACATCTCTCTAAACGAGTCCCTCTTCAAATTCCACTGGGAAACCCTGCATCATGGCACTGTCGACTACCACTGCGTACACTGTCCTCCTAACCAACAATTGGACACTACTAGCAAGCAGTTAACCGTCGGTAGGATATTAACCCATCTGAAGATGCACGATACGAGTCTATATGCCTGCTCCACGTGCTCCTATTATCATCACTCACGCAAAACCGTGGAGAAGCACTTGCGAGAGAATCACAGTGGACAATTAATCATAGTAAGAGACGAGGGCCCAGCGGCGCCGGTCGTGGCAGCGGCGCCTGTCCCATCAACTGCAACAGCGCCTACCATGGACTTGAAGCCGTGGCAATGCGGGCTTTGCAAATTCAAGAGCCTGCTTCGTCCCGAGGTGATCGACCACTGCGGCAAATTTCACCAGTCCAAGATGCAGTTCAAGTGCAACTATTGCGGATTCCGGACGTCCAACATTGAGAATGTCACGAAGCACCAGGCGATACAACATCCTGGGAAGCAGGAGCAGGTGTTTTACTTCTACTACCGGGAAGGTTCCATTCCCGACGAGGCTGACGGCTCTGCTCGCTGGCAGAAACAGTCGCAGGCTGGCAAGACCGAGGCCAGCATCAAAACCGAACCGGACGCGCCTCCACCCAGCCTAGAACCGATTTTACCCACACCAGTGCCAGTTACACCAGTGGTCGACCTTAATATTGTGAAGAAGGAAGTGATCGAGCCAGAGACGACTGAACCCGCACAGGATTCAGGTCTTCAAGACCTCCGCAACACCTTCGGACAGTTCTGTGATCCAAACGGACTGAAATACAAGTGTCCGTTGTGTACAATT
>DWGW01000753.1:0-13291 GCA_018247775.1 Udranomia orcinus
AAAACAGACATTGGATCGAAATAATTCAAATTCAATCAATCTGTCCACAGCCGAATTACACTAAATTATGTTACATTAGGTACTCGGTAAACTTATAAATTCGAAAAATTGAGTCACAATACCATATTTGACAAGGTTTAAGTTAACGACTATCGCTATTATTTAATAAGCATAAATAGGCATCAACATCATGAGTCCAAGTGTATAAATGTGGGTCTATAAACGACAGCAGCAGAAAGGCTAGGCACTCCAGTCAATATACGGGCGCTTTCAGCCGGAGACCATTTCTCAGAATTTGTTACGCGACCCTTCAACGGTAATGTGGCCTTAAGTTCTATTTCAAAATCCTTCGCTCCGGTGTAAGTACCGCCGATGTTTAGACCTTACAAAAACTAAAGCTCTCGCTACCAACGATTTAGACAAATGGAAGAGGAGATCGTAAACTTAATCTGTTAGTGCTCTCTGTCGAGAAAATCATCAATTGTAGGTAAGTGATTAAATGTAATGATATCAGAAAATAAACATTGTCCTAGTTTAGAGGAGACAAAACTCTAGACAACAATGTTTCTTGGAAAACGTTTACAGTATCACATACCTTCATATCTTGATATCAATCGAGTTCATGATTTAAAGTTTATGTGTTAAACATTCGTTATGTTTGTACGAGTATATAGCACAAATTAAAATTTTAATTTACTTGAAATTTACAGAACCGTATTTCCTTCGCGTCATTTCGAAGCGTAACTAAAATTCCTGTGCCACAATTGCACGATACCATCTCCCCGTCCCAGCTGCTCCTCGAAAAACCTAAAACGCGGACGATAGCACTTCGTGTATAACTAAATTCCCTGATTTTCTGTTTATGTAGGCTATTGCGCACGTTCAAACGACCTAGCCGTCCAATGATAAAGTTTTAACCATTCGAAACGCTACCAAAACGATCATAAACCCAAGATAAGGCTAGCCATAAACGTTACGATTTTCCGGTCTTTGCCCTGATGGCTTACAAATCTTTACATGGCTCGCTCCCGTAGGACGGCCTAACAAAGCCGGACTTGCGGTTACTCCCGGGGGGACTCCTGCCAGTTGAAATAAGCTTTACAAGGTAACATCACTACGTAGGCAAATTTACTCTCGCTCAATATACATGAGTTATTCGGACCTCAGAGGATTTACAAGACGGATTAAGGTAAGTACGTACACGGTTTCTTCAGTCGTTGTTTGCAAGCGATTAAATATAATATTAATTACTGTAGCCTTAGCGTTATCCATAATTCTAAGTACTTCCACTGAAAATATCTTTCTGTAACAATTAGTATCTTGTGCTAAAATGTACTTTTTAAATTATATTGATATCTAATGAGACATGTGATAAGTGATAGATGTTACATAAGAATTAGTGACTGAAAATAATTCAACCTACAACCTGCTTTCCTTGCATTTTTTTACGCCAGTATTGGCGTTTTTCAATTCCAATACAAATGTAAAACGTGTAAGTATAGTAAGCATTTCGAAGAACTCTTAGTTAAGTACTTACCGAAGTGAAGGACCAAATGAAATGAGTTTCGACCAATCGCAAAAAATGATTGATGTGGGCTTTTTGCGTTGGCGATGACAAAAGTTGGAACTAAAATTTGACTGTCATAAAAATTCTTGACCCGAACGGAAATTAAAACCGGCTTCAGAGTATTTTAATTAAAAATGGAAGCATTAGGCGAAATTTTACTAAAAAAGAACTCCTGGAATAACATCGAGTATAAAATGTCACAGTGGCACTTCGAATTTAACCCTATCTTAGTGAACACACTTGGGTGAAAAATAGAGAGCAATAACCTCGATAATTTACCATCAATGTATGACAAACATCGCGGTGTTCATTGTAGCGAGAATAAATGTAGCGTAAAAGTGAAAAGGACAAAGACCCGATATATTTATTTTTTGTTTCGTTTCTAATCCTGATGCTACGTAACGTACCTACGGCTTAAAAAATCCTTTCATCCATTACAAGCCCGCTAAGTAGAGTATAACCACAACACAGCGGGGTGTCAGACCGTAGACGTAAGGGTTCGTTTAAGGGTAATAGAGGGTCTATTGTGACGCATTAGAGGAGAGCTCGATGAACACGTCGAGCGGCGCCGTGGCAGGAAACTAGTCGACGCTTAATAAAAACCACGATGACTGTACTTTTAGATATTGTTTGGAGATAGGGAGACGTCGTAATAATGGAGAAGGCTTTTAAAATTATGAGACTATAACCGACCGCACGCGACAATAATCGTACCCAGTGAAAAATGTTTTCTATTTAAGATGGTACAACGTTCGTGGACTATAACTTGCAGAGCCTCAACTGGATCGGCATTTATACCTATTTACTACAACTAGTCTCTTCGTATAACTTGGGAAAGCTTAAGTCTAAAGATCCAATAAATATCAGCATCTAAAAATTATAATTCGACCAAAATAAGTAAAAAATGGCCGAAAGTGTCAAACCCTTCGCTAAACCATTTCGTACAAAGAAAATAGGGCTAAATGTGAAATGGCAGATGAGAAGGACGAGTTACTGAAATGAAAACACTCATTAACAATTAATTGTGATGCCCCGCCCCTCGCCCGCCCCCGCAGACGTCAGTTAGCCGCAGGCGATATCGTTTTTAAATTATAAGGCACTATTCAAACCAAAAAAATGAACATTGGTTACTAATACCAATTAAATAAAATTTTAAAATAGTGTGTAGTGGATAATTTAATTGTAAAAAGTTTAATTTAAATTAGTGGCAATAACAGGTAAGACACAGTTAACGAAACTATTTGCGTTTGGGTCTGAAATGTAATCTGCCTATCTCAGGGTTCTAATATCTGGGTATAAGGATCTAGAATGAAATCGCAACTGAATATTCGGCGCATGTCTCCCACACCATAAAAGAACCATTCAATGGCAGTATAATGACAACGAAAAAAATCGTAACATTCACTTCCGTAATATGAAATAATGACGCACTTCCGTAATCCTACTCTGACAAATGACGCTCTTCCGTATCCGAATATACATATTTTCTTCCCCGCCAACGAAGCTTTAATTCAATGTTAAATATTTAATTTAAAAAAACATATTAGATACATAATTTTCATTGGAATATGATTTTAAATTGAATTAGTTAAGAAATGAAACCTTATGTTATGTTATACGTTACGCGTATTCTTGTTCTTTTTTCAAACCTTAACGTTTATTACGGTGCAGTAATATTTCAGCGTTACCGATGTTTACAATTCGAGTATCGTCTGAATCGCGCCTTATCTACGGGCTTCAATGTCATTTGCAAATTCTAATTTGGTACTCAGCCATAAGTTTGATAAACCCTAGTTTAGTAGAATGAATTTCACGATTGAGCAACGGCGTCCTGAGGTATTGTGTTTCAATCGTAATCATTCATTTACTTTTACGGTTTACGAGAAACTAAGAGACTGTTTAATTCATGTATACGTCAACTTATGCTCATTATCAACCAGTATTTAAATCAGTCAAAAGTTGTGAGGTTCCAGAATCACTCTTCAAATTATAAAATCTTAAAAATGTCATCGCGTCACAGTGTAATGAAACCCAACGGTACCAGGACAACATAACTCGTTAGAGCCGTCTTACTAAATCCAGTTTCGCGGGTGCTGGCGCGACAGCAAATTGTATTTATTCGTCGGGCCGGGTGATTCGCGACGCTTGTTAGCGAATTCTTTTTACAGCGTTTCAAATTTCACCCAGTGAGAGATGTCGCCTAACGAAGCCTCCTTTGTGTTATGATGCTCTAGGCACCAGTTATCTTTTCATTATTCTCTAGGATAAGAAGAAATCCATTGGCCCGTTTGTCGACTTTAAAAAATCCTGTCGTTGATCCAAAAATGACTAAAGTGTTATTGTCAAATATATTTTCACCTAAACCAACCGAATAAATGTTGTGATTTGAAAATAAATCAGAATGTGTGCTTTTAAACTTTCTTACAAATCAATGTGCGGTTTTGTCGTTTAAAATATGGAATGAGTTCCCTCGAGACATTATTCGGGTTCAACATAAAATTCCATTCTTTAAACTCGAAAGACCCAAAATACATCCCCGTTTCGATATAAAATATCATAACACTCTTGACTTTCGAACATGGTGCATCTGTTTATATCTTTAAATCTGATCCCTTCAAGGCCTTCTATAAACTTTCAATTTACTTTGAAAATTGGCGAGTGTTGATAAAAATTCGGGCTATTATGTCCTCGCATAATGCGATCAGGAGCGCTGACCCCGACTAAGCCCCGGATAATCTCATAACGAGCCGTAATTGTGGGATAGGTTCAAGGGCGGCCCCGTACGTGGGCTGCGGGGACGTGACGAGGATTCCGTTAGGCCAGTATCAACAATGTTACAAGGATGTCGCGTAGCTGTCATATTGATTATTACGTAACGCTCATCAAATTTAAGGTTGCGATAAGAATATTTAATCTTTGGTTATAGCTTTTAATTATCTCATCCAGAATTTATTTTAGGTTCAAAAGCTACTCATTCCTATTCCAAAAATTACCGGCTTCATCACCAGTTTCTTATCACCAATTCATTTCTGCGTTATGTCATTGTAATTTTGCTCAAAATAAAACAAAAAGCTACGTATTTTGTTTTAAATTCGTAAAGTCTTATCTTAACTAATCCAAGAAATATAATTACCGGTGTATGTCACATTGAATCTGCTCGAAACTTCGCATTAAATCCGCTATTTATCAATCCGCTCAGAGTGGAAAATATTTAGCTCCACTAAAAATTCTTGCCCTAATTACTTCCACTCAAACTCGTCAAGGAAAGTTCTCCGGAGGCCAAATTCCTGTTAATTGCAGCTTCTCCTCAGTACTCACAAGTTTGTGATGACAAATTTTGATAGAAGATCGTTATACACGATTCGAATATGGTTTAATATATTTAGGAGCCTTCCTCGGCGTGTTTTAGAGCTCTGAACTCGTATAACATGTGTAAAATGTTCGTGTCCTCTTTATTGTTCGTAAATTTTACGACACGCACTTGAAACTGGTATCCTGAACGATTGAATAACTCGTGGATTTAATATTACATACGTTTTGATCGCAATACCTTTTTATGCTCTACTGCTGGGCACGGCGGTGTCCGCACGGGATAAGCCTGGAGCATACTGCGCCAATGTTTTGGTTAAAATTACTCTGCTGGGAATGCGGATTTTGGATATAAACTTAATAACTTTGGATAAAAATCATAAATGGTATGATTATTCGTGTAATTTGCTTAACGTGTCTGTATGCATAATTAGATTACGTAACTTAAAAGCGCTATCATCCTAAACGTATTCCTTTAGAGATTGATTTTTGAAAAAAATCTTGTCTGAGTGCTCACTTACGTAATCTAAGAGACCTTTTAGCATAATTAGTGCTTCTAAGCCGCTCAGCCAGTTACTAATTTAAAATATAAAGTGTTTTCAGAGAAACGGTGTTAAATGAAAATTAATATAAAATCGTATTTAATTTGAGTGTTCAATCTGTCGACTGAAATCCTCAAGGGGTTGATTATATCAAAGTCCGGAACTAACAAAATTGCGGTTACTTTCCTAAGCCTCATATTATCTGAGATTGGAAAAACAATTTCGTAATTGAGTTTCTAATTCGTTGTATAAACATGGATCTGAACGTGGGTTAATTGTTTAATGGAAGGCATTGAGAGAAAGCCGCCTCAAATCGTTTTAAAATTGAACAGCGCTACGATGCTCGGCGCCCTGAATTGTTAATGATCGGCTAAGTTTGTTTTAATACTGTCTATGAACTATTTCAGAGTTAATTTTAATGGCGATACTATAATTAGCCTAGAGTATGTAATTTGGTATCATAACTTTAACGCTGACATTTGATTTCGTATGTTAATAAATCGAATTAAACTAAACGAAGTAAAATATTGCCGTTTAACTTAAAATAATTTTTTACTTAATTGATTTTTAAGTTTTTAGTTTCTGGCATTTTGTACTGGCAACCATCTTAGATTTAAATTTGTTTCATGAATCCCTATCATTAGATACCCACATGGACGTAGTTGTGAAAGATATGTAACTGCCATTTTATAACGGCACCCATCTTAAGTTTACAATGTATTAAATTCAGAATGTATTAAATTGTAGTCATCTGAGCTAAAGGTGTGTATCAAATATGCAATCTGTCAACAGGAAGGAGGTCGAACTTCAATTACTAAATTTGACTATTGACTGACTTTGCCGATTGAATCGAGTCGAGGTTCGACCGAGCCATACTAATTGTCAAATTTTGCGATAGTTTCATTAATAACTGGTGATCACTAGCAGTTACTGGCTAACGGTTAGATATTGCATATGAGAATGTGTGTATTGTGATTGCAAAAGTTGTTGGAAATATTATGAAATCCAAGTAAATACCACTTGGTTTTTGGTGTTAATGTGCAAAACAATTTGAATAACAAATGCGATCCCATAATGACATACTCGTATGACCTAAAATTTTCATGCGTAGCATTGTGGCTTATGTGTAACATTGTGGCCATTAATAAAATAAAACAATAATAAAGAAGAAAAAAAAATGTAACATCAGAATACTCATTCTTAAAGTAGGTGCATTTTGAAGGTAAGATCATTTTATGGATCGACCCCGGGGGCACCATCGCCACATCTATCTTATAATAGCAATACTCTTGCTGCCGTGTTTTGGTTTGAAGATTGTGGTAAAAGAAACAGTCTGAACCCAGACGTTCCAACTTAGCCCTCAGGAGTAGCAACGCCTTTGAGGTCAACCTGAGAAAGATCTTCGATCTTGTCCTGAGTAAATTACAGTTATCCATGGGCGACAGTGCCATTTACTGTTCGGTAGGCTGCAGAACGTCTAATGCCTCAATGTTATAAAAAAAGTACATAAAATGGCGTTACAACCCTAGGCGCCCAATGTGTGACGCCAAAAATCACTCTCATGGAGCTGGTGTTAAATATTTGACAAATGATCACAATATTATAGCTCGAATTCGTACCATTCGCTGGATCGTGCCCGCAATATATAATACGTATGTGGTGTCCACGCGGAGTAATTCGCGGGAAAAATGGTAAAAACCACTACCGCGCTAACACCCTTACAAGATTTTTTACTTTAACGCTAAGCTGCTCATAAATATAAGTACCCGCACCTTGCTTAGGAGTTAAGAGGTGGTGTTAAGAAACGAGGGCTTTGAGCGGTAACCTTAATAGCATTAGAATACTCAGTGGCGCGGCAGGAAGTTAAGAGAAATGCGATCATGTGCTTTTTGAAGAAAATTATGCAAATAAATACACTACGATACTGATTTGGTAGCGGGTCACGGACACAAAAGAGATCTTTTGCGCGCAATCATATACGATCCCAATTAATGAAGTTAATAAAGAGCACACAATATTTGAAAATATTAGAAAATCTATAATGGAATTCAAATTGAAACCCCCAAATTACTAAATGCGTTCAAGCATTTCGCACGCTCGGCAGTATGATATCCAATTGTCAACTGTATCGAATTAGCCAAACAAGTGTTTTCCAGTTGAATTTCAATTTAAACTACGCATAAAATGCGGCTTGCATAACAAAAGCCAGTAATTTATCAGACGAAAAGAATTGCGGTTTCCATTTTAATAACGCAATATCCGAATACCGCGATTGTGGTTCTCTTAATAGAAAATAATGGCGACAAGTTTGCGTGGCGTTTGCCCGCTGCTGAAACAATTTTATCGACGATTTTATTGCATTTAGTAGAGTAATATAAATCTATATTTTTTTACTGTTACCGTAAAAAAACTTTATTCCTGCGAATGTAGAAATGAAAGAGGCAGGCAGCTTTTTTGTTTGTTCTGTTTTATATTTTCTATATTAAGAGAAAAACTACACAAGCCAACACAGGTTCAAATTGAAGCCTATCTATGGGTTATATTGTATTTAACCAAGTATTGACTGATTAGGCTTTTCATTACTAGTTTTTGATTATATTTTAATAACATTTTAATAAGACTAATAAAAAAATTAGGAACATGGGCAGTATGGCTTAAGTTCCAAAATACTTTGTTTCTGTCTTTGTAACTATATCTTTGTAACCAGTCCTTATACACTTCGTACTTCTCAATTCATCAATGGGCTATTTATAATGTCGGTCATTCGTTGTTGGTACCGTGGAATGGGGAGACATTGATCAATTTCAAAATTCAATTGTGTGTATTTTATTTTAAAAATGTCGTAAATTAAAATTAAAAAAAACTGGAATATCAACTTTTACATTTATTTCATTGCCCTTAGTTACATTAAAAAAAATTATAAAATGTATGAGAAAAAAAATAAAAAAGTGATGATCAAAGTTAAACTGCAAACGGGGTTACTTTGTGACCCCCTTATTTTTGAAAGGAAATCAGAAGTAACCCCTAATAGAAGCATTATTCCCAAAGAACAAAAAATATTGGTCGATTGAATCAAAAGATATAGTGAATTTACTGTTTTGGGGTTACATTGACTGAATAAAAAATACAACTTTCGTATAATCAACTTTATTAGTTAGAGTTTTATTTATGTATGTAGTTAATAAAGCTGTAGACTTAGAGTATTATAAAAGAAATAACAAAATGTCAACAAAAATAAATTCTTTTTTATCTATACAATTGGTACCGTAATCACAAAAAGAGATCGAAACTTACATTAGTAATAATCTTAATAAAAATATTATTTAAATATAATCAAATAGGTAGGTACTTCAGTTATATTTCTGAAATATTTATTTCAAACGGGAATACAACATGGTCATTTTGTTCAACAGGTTTGGGCAAGAAGGACACAATGTCACTTAAATCAATTTCAGATATGTCATCTTTAATTCTTGCAAATTTAGTCTTACAACCTGCTGATTTAAAACCTTCCACAAGTAAAGGCTCTCGCTCAATTATTTGACAAACGTATTTGTACGTTTTTTTGCCACGTTTTGTATAAAATTTTGCCAACACAAACCGACCAACAGTACACTCCCAATTCTCGTCTTCATGTTCGTCGTAATTTTCACCTGAGCTAACTTCATTGTCCTGTGTTTCTGTTCTAGCTATTATCGTCTTTGCTCTTCGTTGTCTATGCTCTCTTGGATTTGATACTTCAGTAGCCATTTGTTCTAGCACTACTCCATCTAAAATCGAAGGACTAGGATTTTCAGGATCGTGGTTCTCTTGATTTTCACGTGCAGCAACACTCTTACCAGGTACAACTTCCAAGCGTTTTTTCTTTCTGGTAGGCTGATTAGATGTGTTGCCATACCTGGATTCTCTTAAAAAGTCAGTTAAAGTGGATTCAATTTCTTGTTCATTAATATCCTCATGTGGAAAACGATCTAAGACCTTTTGCATGTCAAACGGATATATTCCCGTTGCACGAAATCCGCTCATTATATTGCGCTTGACTCCTGAATTGATGTCATTGTAAAGAGATTTTGGTTTTGGTGCTACTTTATCCATTTTGTCCAGGGTTGTTCGTAAAAGAGAGGGAAATGTATCCTTTGGAACTGTTGCCGCTTTGCGATGTTGCTGTTTCCAATTCATCAATGTTTGACGTCATGCCGCTTTCATTGGACGGAAAAAAGGCACATCTAGCGGCTAGGTCAAATGCGTAGAATTCGGCACAAGACACACAAAATCAATTTCATTTTCAGCGCCAAGTCGCAAAATTTCTTCATCCAAATGAGACGAAAGATTGTCGCCACTCAATTGCAAACCTTGCGACCAGATAGCCTTCTTGTATGAGGCAAAAAACAAGAAAGGAACCAGTACCTGAAAGTGGGTCCGTCAATCCAGCCACTTACTGTCCTATTAACTCGTGAGTCTTGTGAGCAGTATGCCTTGTCGCAACATGTCGCACTAGGTGCGAGTTCTTTCTACGTGTCATACAAATGCAGTCTCTTATAGATAATGTAAGGCGGCAAGAGTACACCATCAGCCGATCCGCAAACCATTACAGTTGTTGAGCTTTTGGAAAAAAAAAAATAGATTTTTCTGGATATTTAACGCCTCTGCGATATATTCCTATTTTTTACCAGGATCATCGCTCATGTTACTTTCGTCGTAGTTGAATATATTAGCGGGGGGCACGTCTTTGACAACTTTTTCTAAATTTATAAAATAGTTTTTGATGCTTTCAGGAGAAACCGCTGCTCTTGCCCGTTTTATATTGATGGCTATACGTTCAGAGTACTCATTTTTGTGTCGTTTTAGTAAAGAATAGACCCAGTCGACACCAGGAAGGTTGTTAGTAAATTTTTTTACTGATCGGCCATGACGATCTAATAAATACTTGGCAAACATGCGTAGGTCTAGCGTAGCTAGCGGAAATCCCCATTCGGCACATTTTGCCACCGATCTTAAAATGCACAACTCCTCACTTTCCGAAAAAACTGGTTGAGCTCCTGGTTTTTTTATATTTTTGCCATGATATTTATTAAAAATCGTACCATAAGGGATCTTGTAACGTTCAGAAGCTGCGCGAAGTGTCAATCGACCGTCAACAACTGCTGATATCGCTCGCTCCAGAATTTCTAGACTGTAATTTCTGTAAGCTCGTGAGCCTAAACGTTTCTGGTATGTTCTGGGCATGATTCTGAAACACAAAAATAATATTAAACATTATAAAGAAAGAAAAAATATTAGAATCTTCTAACGCTAACAAAATTATTATATTATGGGGTGAGATTGATCAATGATCAATGTTACCCCGACGACCGATCAAAGACACCCCATAAAAGAAAACTAATTCAATAATATATGTTTTTGAGGTTATACTCTAAAACAAATCCTCATTGCTTACTAAAGTAGTCTGCTAACAAGGTAATTTATCGAGAAAATATGTCAGGTTGACACCTGACTTATTATCTTTAAAGTTATTCATGCATACATAATAGTTAAAAGATATTACTTACCTATTTTTATTTATCTTCACCACTATTACACGCTCGATCTTCATGCGCTTGAGTACTGACTAAAACCAACATTCAATCTTGCCAACACAAAAAAAAATTGCTAACGGTTGCGTTCAGAAACTCCGTAATTTCAATTTGAAAAAAAAAAGAAGTTTTTATCAATGTAGCCCCAAGATTCAAAGTAACCCCGTTCCACGGTACTAGTGCGAAGTTTCATCGAAATCTTTTAGCGTGAAAGAGTAACAAACATCGTCACAAACTTTCGCATTTATAATATTAGTAGAATAGTGTATGAACGGAACTTTTAATGATAATAACTTCATTAGCTTCAAAGGTGAATGACACGACACGAGAGCATACACGCAGCCCTAAGGGCCACAAACTTGGCGGGCACGTAACAGGCCCATAAAAGATGAATTAGGTGACCCTTATTTTCACTTCCACTCTGGATGTAGTTAATTTTTATGTAACTTGTGGCTTTATCATACTGGTACAACAAAAATATCCTAGTTCGGGCGCCGGCTTGTCGGGATATTAACAATAATGTGGCTTCCCGCCCCTGCTTGTGGAGAGGTTGCAGTGGCTGTATACACAGTAATAGGCGCGATATTAAGCTGTGTACTTGATCGGTCAATCGGGGTCAGTTGTATCAGAACTGTAGGCTTGGTTGAGGTGGGATCGGTGAGCAAATATGTAGGCATCGGATTGAGTTAAGCGTGAATTGGATGGATTAGTTTACTACTCACTGAGTCGTACTAGAATTTTTGTTGTAATTCTTTCTCTGAGTCTTCTGAAGCATAGGTAAATCAAGGTTATTTCGTGTGTGTTTTGAGTGGTTTGAGTCAACTTTTGTTTTATGAAGTACACTTATTTAAAATTGCTACAGGTATTTGATATAATTCGACTTCCAATATCTTCTTCTACAAACTTAGCCTTGTCTTGACTAACAAAATCGTGCAACTCTAGGAAGTTGAATAGAATCAAAACATTGGCCGCAACCCACAACTTTTACATCCCGCTGCTGGGCACATGTCTCCAGAATTGGGGAAAGCCTGAAGCACACTTCGCGTCTTGGAGGAAGAACTTGTTAAAATCCAACCAGTATGTCGGATGTTTTCAAAGCCCTAATAGATTTCGACGAGATTTAACGACTGCTATATGTCGATAACAACCAGGATCGACTATTTAACGTACCATCCCTGGCTCGAAAACGCACATAAAAATATCACTATCGATCAAACCTATCAATTTATTGATCGCGCACAACATTGCTTAACTTGCGCGATCGCATGCTATCTATACAAGCTGCAGGGCTATGCGCGCTTCAAAATAGCATAATTTAAGCAATAATACCAATTGACTCGATATCTTGTAACATATTCTTCCATTATTGGGTACTTTATATGGTCCTTAACCGATAAAAGTGAATATAGGAGACGATACATCACACTTACGCCATCAACGAAATCTTGCGCGCAAAACGGAACATATTATGACATCCTGTTTTGTCGCTACAGTGCTAAGGCTCTGTCATATGAATTAATTTTCTAGCCTGTTGCATACAGTTATAAATTTAATTATTTAATGACCAGTACTTGAAAGAGATTGTAACGAAAATTTAGACAAAAAACGAGTATACATAATGTCAAGTTACAGTAATTTTAGATAAAATCCATCTAAGATAATTAGGTAGTTAAAGAGAGGTATAAGAAATTAGACAGAGGAATAGTTAATCAATGACAATATAATATACTCATTTGTTTTGTATTGAGACCGAGGTAACAGATGTCTTCCCACAATTTTCCTTGTCTATTTTAAGCCATACTTAACTTATTAGTTGCATAGGAAAGCATAATTTTAAATGATATTTGACAGATGTTTTCACTGTGATTTCACCTAACAGAGATTGTTGCGATCGTAAACAAGCATTCGTGCATATTGTGCATCTTAGGCATATGGTATGGCTGTCCCGTCTTCGTGTTATAATTTTTACTTCTTTTTTCTATAGAGTTTTTACTCTATCATCAGAAGTATTTTTGAATAATTTATTACCAGGTTACACAAGTGAAAGTTTGTTAATGAACGAGGGAAAATTCGCAACAATAAATGCGTGAAACCAAACTGGTATAAAAGTTCGGCCACTTATTTCTCTGAATACGAATTCATAATGAATACAAATTCTTATACGACCGTAGACTGCCACAATTTGAAGAAGTCCGTAATCATTAAAGTCGTTTTAAATTGCTCGAAAAATTTTCATTCGAGTTCGCATTTTTGTTCATAAATTAAATATTCAGAAATATTATAACCTTACAAGAGGGTAC